>VWZE01008319.1:30182-47837 GCA_013396675.1 Eubucco bourcierii
AGCTGCTGCAGCCCTCTCAGCATCTTGGTGGCCTTCTCTGGACTGGCTCCAACACTTCCATGTCCTCCCTGTGCTGAGGGCTCCAGAACTGCACACAGGACTGCAGGTGAGGTCTGAGGAGAGCAGAGCCAAGGGGCACAATCCCCTCCCTTGCCCTGCTGCCCACACTGCTCTTGCTGCAGCCCAGCACACAGTTGCTGTCTGGGCTGCACTCACACTGCAGCCTCAGGTTGAGCTTTTCATGACCCCAGACCCCCAGGGCCTGTTCCTCAGGGCTGCTCTCAGCCATTCCCCACCCAGCCTGGAGCTGTGCTTGGCATTGTGCCTACCCAGGTGCAGGACCTTCCACTTGGCCTTGTTGAATGTCCTGAGGTTGGCCTGGGCACAGCTCTGCAGCCTGTCCAGGTCCCTCTGGATGGATGCCTGCTCTCTAGTAAGTTGACTGTGCCTTCACCTTGCTCCCCTAGATCTTAAGCACTCCTTCAAAGGACAATATCTTGCCCTGCACCTTCAACGACAAAGTCTGGGTTTACTTCTCTGAGACACCAAACCAGAGCAGAAAGCAGCAGCCTATGGCAGAGGTATACCAATGGCATTGGGGCTCAGATAAACTCTTTCACTTCACATACAAATGAAACATTTACTGATTTGTTCTTATTTTTAGTCAGGAACAAAAGAAGAGAGAGAGAAAGGGGTAGAACAGAGAGAGCAGTGCTGCTCTGGCTCTGCTCAATGGCAGTTTTGCAAATCAGCTCCTACACAGGCTGCTATCTGCAGGGCCTTAATTGCTCACAAAGCATTTTATGGCCAGTTTAGCCTCCAAATGGACCCCAGATTGCAATTACTGCTGCATGCTTGAGGCTAACAAGAGGAACAAAGCAAAGAGTAATGGACAGCCCTTTGGCTCTCTCATCTGATGTACAGGATGAAACCTGAGCTTGTCTCCTTCCAGGCTCCAGCTGGGACAGAAGTGGGACAGGAGCAGGAGGAACCTCCCTTTGACATGGCCAGAGGCAGGAACTTCAAGCTGTGATGCAGCAGAAGCCAATCTCGTGAGATGAAGCCCTAAAAGGTTAGCTCACCCAGAGAGGTTCATCCAGATGTGCCCAGCAGAAATGACCTCTGTGATTTAACTGCTTTGTTTCTCCTTAGTAGGGAGATCTGCTGCGGTGGCAGAGGCACAAGCCCCACATCAGCAAACTTCCAGGGATTTCTTCCTGGTTATTTACCAGAATGCCTCCTAGTTCTGTTTGATCCCTGCAACAGCTGCCAGCTGAATGTCCTTAAAGTGAACTGATGTACTTACTGCACTTAATAGCCTGGTGACTCCTCGGATCAGAGCGACAGAGCCGGTGATGAATAGGGTAAGTATAGTTAACAGCCATTCTTAAACAACTTTGAGTGTCATTAATTTTGTTATAGGACAGATTAATCTGAAGTGTCAGGACTTGCTGTACTAGACCTAAAATTGTATTTTCAAACCAATTTTAACAGATTGTATTTCACTCTTGACACAAAATTCATTTACTTGCCTTAGATTGTGCCTTTTATTGTAATTGTACCAAATTAAATCAGGGCATCAGAACCAGAAAGCTAAGTTGGATTTATAAGAAGGTGGTTGCCCTAAAGTTCTGCCTATTTTCCTTTTTTAATGATTTCCCCCTTCTAACAGGCTCAGATGCCTCAGCACTGCCCTAGGTTAGGAAGAGATTTGAACTGTCCTGAGTCTCAGTATGTAAATAAGATGTAAATGATGCCCAGACGCAGGACAAGACTGATTGTGTTGGCAGCAGCAAAGCAGCTGCTTTGCTTTTCTAAACGTGGTACTTTGGTTAGAGTCACACATTAGGCAGCAGAACCAGTTTGGCCAAACCAAACACCCAATTAAAGAGTAGGTTAAAGACGGTGGAAATCGGCAGAAGCAGATTCGGTCCCCACCAAGGCTGCAAATGGAAATGCACTTTAAGAATGAGCTTGAAAAGGACCTTTCAAGAGCAGTAATTTCCCCTCACACTCCTCCCCCCTCCCAAGTAATCCACTGCAGATAATAAATAGCTAAATCAATAAGCTGTTCCTAGGCAAACTGCACAGCAAGATGTGTTTGGGCAGAAGCATTTCTGGAATAATTCTGAATTATGAATAAATTGGTGCAAGTCCCAGGCAGTGCACAGATAATTCATGAACTGAAATAAGGGCAAAATTTGTCGAATAAATTATTCACTACAAATAGTTCCTAAGCTCTCCAAAGTACTATCACACTTCATTTATCTCTTGCCTTAGGGGTAGATAAAAATACCCAGAAAAAAAATTATAACTAACCTGATTTTTTTTTTCCCCCCCCTAAAAAATTCAAACTGGAACATCTCCTTCTGCAGTATTTTTAAAGGTAAGGAGCTTGTTCAAGCACAGCTTTCCCTCACCCTCCAGAGAAACCTGCTTTTGTGTCAGAGGTCTCTGATTATTTCTCTCAAAATCAGAGGTAATATAGTGAAGGAAAAGCAGCTCTAGTCCCAGGTCCCCAGAGGTTCCAGCAGTAGATACCGGCAGAACTGGTTTGCTGCAAGATCTCCAGAACAAGGTAAAAAATTAGTTGGTTATTTTTCCCCCTCAACATCCTGGTTTTCTTCTGGTCCATATTCCCTCTCCAAAGGAATCTGTGCCGAGCCCAAGACTGTAAGCCCTGAGCTTCGGAATGTTTTCAGCACTGTACAAGTCTGTGAAATACTTCAGGAGACTGATTTGATGTGAGTAAACAAAACCCAGTGAAAAACAGGTGAAGCTGCTTTTTTTTTTTTTTTTTNCTGAGGGACATCAATTTACCTAATTCTTGGCCTCAAGGAAAGAGCAGAGGAAATGTCTCTGATGGCAACAAGGAGAGCCGAGGTTTGTGCTCTCTGCCAAATCAAACCAACACTTCTGTCTGCTGTAAAACAAGAGATAACACACTGGGGGAAAGCCCTGGAGGAAGGGCCAGAGGATGTGCCCGGGTGTAACATGGCAGGTGTTGGAAAACCAAGGTATGTGTTGGTGTGTCTGGAATGTAGAGAGATGTGAAGTGTTTGGGATTCTGCCCCGACTGCCCCAGATGGCTCTTGGCAGCACAGCACAGCTCAGCATGGCTCAGCACTGCCCAGACTGTAAGCAGCTGGAGCTTGTGTTCTTCAGACTTCTTGGCACCAGGCACCTTGACTGCCCAGGCCATGGCAGGGAGAGGAGACAGCACAATTCATGCAGTGAGCAAAGGGATTCCTAGCTCTGCTTGTAGGACAGGTTTCAAACCCAGAGCAACCTCCATCATCAAAATAAAGCAATCCTTCCTGGAATTCAGAACTTGCACATGGCAGAGGTTGCTCAGAGTTTTCTTCTTCGAGCCCCAAGCAGAGAGGATCCAGGCCAGTACACAGAGACATAGGAAAGTTTTGTCTTGCACGCTGAGGTCACATTAAATTATACCAACCCCAATCCACAACCTCTCAAAATGCCACCACGTCAATGGTCCTTGAAAGACAGCAGCAGCGTTCTCCAGGGGAGCAGGCCGGCAGGCACTTAGCCGTGTGCCTGCCTCTCCTTGCTTCATCAAACAGAAAATAAATTAGACAGGTCAAACATTGTAGATCTAATCTCACTGTGAACTGAAAACAGAGTAGCTCTGCTGCCACCAGAGTAAAGCGGAGCCTGCAGTGACCCCACCATGAACTGCAGGGGATGGGAGATCTCCAGCAGGTGCAGTCTGGGAGGACTCAATGTGCCATTCAAGTTTATTCTTTGTGGGGTTCTGAGAATGGCAGGATTGTGTTTTGAACCCAATACCCCAGGGCTCTCGCCTGCTTTCTCACAATTACCTGTGCAAGGAGAAGGGGGGGACGGGAAAAAAGAGCAACCCAGAAAGAATTCTTCTGTGGCATAGCAGAAACGGTCAAGGGCAGTTCAGATTAAAGAGGGCGATTGGCACGGGCTGAGGAGAGGCTAAGCCAGCAGAATAAAAACTAGAGCCCATCCTGTTTAATAGAAACAAGTTGCTCTCCACTTCTGAGCGACACAGATAGCAGAGCCGTTTGTACCTGCTGCCCTTTGTTGGGAACAACAGCGAGGAAATGTACTCGTCCCGGGCAGGATAAAATTCTTTGTGTTGTATTTGGCTATCTGAGGCCGCAGAACAAGAAGGCAGTTAAGTAGTTGAGCTTCCTTGTACATTTGTTTGATTAAAGGTCTGTGACAGCGGCTCAGGTGGAAGCGGCTCAGCTGCGCGGAGAGCGATGAAAGGAGCGCTTGTTAGGGAGCAGCCAGCCAGGCACGGCCGGCAGGGCTCCGCGCAGCGCCGCGCAGCAGCTGCTGCTTCGCCTCCTCCACCTCGCTCTGCCAGGGCCAAGCGGCCTGGGAGGAGGTCGGCGCAGGGCTGCAAGGTTGCCGAGCGAGACCTGCTGCGAAGCGCAGCCCAGCCCTAGGAAAACAAACATCCTTCAGGTGTCCCTGCGTGCTCCAGCTTAGTGCTGGCATTTCTAAAGGTCAGGGTGGATGGAGTCTGCTAGAGCGTGGTTATGAACTGGCCAGAGAGGAGGCTTTAATATTGGTCATAAATAGAGTGAAGAAATTCCAACCAACTGCTTAGCTGATAAAACAGAACAGAACAGACCAGACCAAACCAAACCAGAACAGAACAGACCAAAACCAAACAAATCCAAACCCAACACTGATTTATTTTCTAATCATATAGAGATGTGGCTCTGTGTGGCAGATCTCTCACAGGATGGTCTTGATTCCATCTTTGGCAGTGCGAGGCTACTGGGTTCAGCCGCAGCTTCTCCAGCTAGCTCCAGCTCCATCACCTGCTGCCATGCACAGCTGCCAGCACACAAGAAATCCACCTGGTTTGTGGAGCTGTTGCTCTAGGGAGCGTCCAGCTGCTGCACACAGATGCACTGCACCATGCCCTGCTTCTCCTCTGGGCATACTCCAGCATGAGGAGGACATGGCCCTGTGCCAGTGGGTCCAGAGGAGGTCACTTTGCTGGGAGTTGGGGCTGCTCAGCCTGGGTGGCATCAGGCAGGCCCAGCACTAATCACATCTTACCTCATGACTAATCAAAAACTTGTGGAAGTTGATGGATGGAACCTGTTAGACTCAGGCTGCTCGTTCTCAGCTTTACCTCCACCCCAACTGGCACCAGTGGGTCTTCTGCCTGGGATACACATCTTGGGTCTGACTTCTTGTGGTCAAGGTGGGGCTTCCTTTGAGAGGCACTGGGCAAATGTGCCCCCACTCTCCTGTCTTCTGGATTTTTTCTTTATAGCCCTAAACTGAAATTGGGAAGACCTGGACATGATGGTGACCAAATGTAATGGACCACGTTGTCATGAGCTTGCCCCAAACCAAGTGGGAAAAGTTTAATGAAGAAAGGCAGCAGCTTCAGCCAGACACTAAGAGAGTGAAGTGGCCTGAAATGGCACTGCCCAGTGCCTAGGAAGCTGTTGAAACAGGTGGGAAACAAATGACCCTTCAAATATCCAGAGTCACAACTAATGGGCAAAACAGCTCCTGAGAGTATGTGGACTACATAGGGGAGTTTAAAAAGGAATTCCTTTACAGAAAGTCTGTGTGATTTTAGGAGGGAAAATTAATACACAAGGTAGGTACAGCTTTGAAAGTTTGAAACCTTAACAGTTTGCCCTAAAAAGCTCATATTAGTAAGCCAACTCCTTGTGAAAAAAGTACAATAAAGATTCGTTAAAGCACCTTCCACAGTTTAGGGTTAATCTACAATAAGCTGGTTTTTTGTTGTTGTTGTTAATATTTACAAGGTTTGTCTATTACTGCAGGTTTTAAAGCAGGGAGAGGCTTTCAGGGTCTTTTACTGTGGGGTTTTTTTTTGTTGTTGTTGTCTTTTTGTTTGGTTTGGTTTGGGGTTTTTTTGTTGTTTGGTTGGATTTTGGTTTTGGTTTTGGTTTTTTTTGGTTTTTTGTTTGTTTGTTGTAGTTTTTGTTGTTGTTGTTGTTGTTGTTGTTGTTTTGGTTTTTTTTATCTTGACCTGTCAATAACATCTAGAAAAATGACCCTTTTTTCCCATCTCTGTGTTTCTGTGACCTGCAGGGCCATAACCCCCCAGCATCTATGTATCATCACAGTCTGGATAATTCCTGGATCCCTGGCTTGCTGGCACAGGATCCATTAGAGATCAGCCCCACCAGTGTCTGGCATGGTACAGATACAGGAGTCTTAGGCAGCATTCCAGATGTCTGTTGTTTCTAGGAATATGAGCTAGAAAGACACAGGGACATGGTGAGCTGAGGAGCCTGTGAGGCTCTGTGAGACAGACACAAGTGTTTAAGAGCAGAGAACTTCTGCTGTGCAGGGGCAGCAGTGCTCGCAACGCTGCAGCCTACGCTCCAAGCAGGAAAGACAACGCTGCAGGGTGGCTGGAGCTGACCTGTCTGTTGTGGTGAAGGTGCACACCCAACAAGAAGACTGAAAACTCTTCCAGGGTTGGGTGTGAGCATGGTGAGGTCAATAAAAGCACTCTGAGACACTGAGCTGAGCAGAGAGTTCCAGTCCTAGGAAGGTGCTGCCACTGAGAGGAGATGGCACCGCTGCGGAAGGACACAGACAGGAATGGGGGCAGCCTGCCAAGGGCGGAGGTATTCCTGCTGCGGCTGGGGCTCTGGCTCACGCCTGGAGGTGCCTCCCTTGCCATCTCCCGCTCAGAGTGGCGTCTTACCTTTCCAATGTGCTTGTTTAAGACCCTTGTCTCTTCCTCTTGGCCCTGCTCCTTTGCCCACCTGCAGAGCCTTTGTGCTCTTCGGTCTCTGCTGGAGAATGCCATCTGCAGCACTCCCTTTGGGGCAATCTTTCATTTTTCAGGGCTGTTTCCTTCCTTTTACTAAACATCCATTTCAGCACTGAATTTTTTTTGGATGGCAAAGGTCTTCTGCTGAATTGTATCACAAATATGAACCTGAAGCATGCCACAGGGCCAGCTGAGGATAATTTTGGGCTGTTTAGTTACTTCCTGCATCTGCAGCAAGGTTGTGCCACAAGGCAAGTTTGGAAGACAACAGAGGAATGCCTAAAGGAAACGGAGAGGATGGCATCACAAATCCCTGGCGCAGTACAGCAATGCTCTCTCAGAGCCACAGCCCCAGTCGATGCCCATTTGGAGCTGCTTTCCTGTTCACAGAAGGTGATGGAGGGCTCCTTCCCATGGGAAGGCAATGCTCCCTTAATTAAGCAAAGCATCCAGCTAATGGTGATGTGATTGGAATCAGAAAAGCAGAGTTTGTTATCAAATCCTTTAATAGTTCATGCTGAAGCTTCTGTCGTTACTTGTTGCTCCTCTTGGTCTTTCTATGACAAACCCTTTAAAAAATGCTTAGGCAGAAGAAAAGTGCCCATTAATCCTTCCAGGGGAAGAGGGCTGGTACCAGATTAAGTCAAGCTGGCATCTGAAACTATTCTTTTCTGTCTGACACGGGGTAAGTGGTCGGTAATCCACATCTTAATCTCCTTGCTGCACAGCTTGCTTGATTGTAACCGATACTCCTGTGACTGCTGCAGCCTCCTATAGTGTTACCTTTGGCCTTCAGCTCTTCTTCCTGCCTTTTCCCACTGGAATGTCAGATAAAGGCACCCTTGAAGTTGACCACAGTCTCTTGAGAAAGTGTTTCTCAGGGAAAATGTGACACAGTAAAGCTGTTTTTGTGTTACTTGGGGCTTTTCCCTGAGCAAGGGCTCTGGCAGTCTTTCTGCTCCCTGCCAGCACACAAATTTCATTGCTACTTCAAAAGAAAAAAACTCCTTCAAATCCTCTATCCCAGTTCCTAATCTTCTCTGAGCTGCAATTATGCTTTATGGCAGCGCTGAAGTGCCAAGAAGGGAAGGTTAAAGCTGCAAGAGGTGAAATTTAACTTGACCAGTATACTACAACATATACAAACAGCAAGAACTTTGGCCTAGGATGCTTGCGCCTTGTCCAGCTACCTCTTTAGGGGAAGAGATGCAATATTTTGAACAGCTTTCCTGAGAAGCATTTAACTGCAAAGATCTCACATTCCCAGCAGACCTTTGCTGCAATCATCATTTTTAGAGCTGGAGAAAGTGAGGCAGGGTGATAGAAGAGCTCCTGTTTGAGCATCAGCTGCCTGCTGTGCTCCGAGGCTGTGGCAAAACTGGGGTGCTTGAGCTAACAGCTGAAAAAAAGCACTCAGCTCCTGACCTGTAGTTTTTGGTGACACAAGGACATTCTTCTGCCTTTTTGAAGAGCTGGGTACCTGCTCTGTCCTTCCTGGCAAATGCAAGCTGTGATGAATTCTCTTAAGGAGAGAGGGATGAGGTGCAGTTCTGGGAAATGCAGCAGAAAAGCAGTAGGAAGCTGAAGGATGAGCAACCTCTGTTTCCAATTTCATTGCCTGGACCTGGAGAGCCCTGCCAGGGGGTGCTAAGCTAATGCTTAAACCATGGCTTGAGTTTTGCTGGAGGAGTCACAGAATCACAGCATTAACCAGGTTGGAAAAGACCTCTGAGATCATTGAGTCACCTCTGACACCATCAAGTCCACTTGTGCCGTGCTTTAGCCCTTGCTCAGGTCCTCCTGCTTGGGCTAAGTGCTACCAGACTCAAGGCTGATGCCACAAAGTTGCAGAAAGAGCAGAAAATTGTGTCCTAGGAACGTGAGGACAGGCCATGCATGTCAATTCTTGAGCTGACCTTGCTGGGCTGAAATGGTTGTTGAGGTGTTCATGCTTGCATCTCATTTGTCCTTCTCCCAAAGAAACGAGACTTTCCTGGTTGACTCCTGAGCAGGACAGCTCAGCACAAGGATGTTTCTCTGGCATTTTGGACAAGGCAATATCAGAGTGACCTCTCTAAGATTTCCTTGACTCCAGTCTACAAGACTTACTAAATTCCATTTTCATAGAAAATATCTATCACAAAAAAATAAACCAAATCCAAACCAATACTTTGATTAAGATGCCCAAGTTCTCAAAGACATGATTTCTCAAGCAGAGAGGGTCTGGATCAAACCAAACATTTCACTTTAGAGCTAAACTACAATATATGCTTATGGCTGAATAGAGAGGGGGGGGAGAGTTTGTGTTTAAATGTCTGCTGAACTGAGGCAGAACTATTTCTGTGCCCAAAATGAAGCATTTCGAGAGCCTTTCTGAACTGGGGAATAAAGAAGTCTGTAAATCTTAAGGGAGGGAAGCAGCATATTGAGCTCTGCATTTGGAGCTTCTGAAGGTTTTTACAAAAACTCAACAGCTTGATTTGTGTTCAGCTGCTTTAAAGCTCACATATTTCTTATCTGAACTTTGCTAGCCACAGTAATTTTATTGGCGCTCAGGCTGGATTGGTTCTGCTTATTCAGATGCCATTAATTACAGGAAGCTGGACTCATGCTCACGTATCCCATTCACCCATCCTGCCCTCAGGCCAGTCAATTTATCTGGCATTTAATGAGGAGCTTTAGATTTTGCAAGTGATCAGAAGTGGGCCCTGAAAGTGTTAGCTTGTGAATTCCAGATAAATGGGCTGCTCTGAGACTGGTTTCCAAACAGAGAGCACAGCAACTCTTCAGTACGCCTTAAAGCAGCCTAAAAGGCTGTGCAGTGCTGCACCCGAGGTGGATTTGATCCCTGTGCTTTGAGACTGACGCCACTATCAGCTCCAACATCTTCCAGTGGTGCAAGGAGTTCATCTCTGCTGCGGAACTCGGCGCAATGCAATCCCCCAGCTTTTGGGTGATTGTGTCGGTACTCTGCCCCCAGCCTCCCAGCTGCAGGGGGCTTCATTTAACAGCACTTCCAGCAATAACATCAGGCTATTGTCAGTGCTGGTTATTTGATATCTATCAGTATTAACCCAGGTCCAGAGCTAAATGAAGGCCATGCCAATCTCAAACACATATCAAAATCTCTTTGAGGTGTATGTGACGTGTCTATTAAGCATATGAGTACTAGGCCATCCTCTTTGATATAGAATTAATTTCAATATGAAAACATAGCCTTTGTGATACCTGCTGTGCTTGGCTCCACACCTTCTCTGCACACATGGCTTTGGAGAACCTTCTGTGGACAGACAGAATCATAGAATCATAGAATGGTAAGGTTGGAAGGGACCTCAAGGATCACCTAGTTCCAACCCTCTGCCATAGGCAGGGACACCTCCCAGTAGTACAGGTTACTCAAGGCCTCATCCAACCTGGCCTTGAACACCACCAGGGAGGGAACAGCCACAGCTGTGGCCGTCCCTGTGCCAGTGTCTCACCACCCTCACTGCAAACAACTTCCTCCTAACATCCAGTTTCAATCTCCCCTCTACCAGTTCAAACCCATTGCCCCTTGTCAGTAGTCTCTCCCCAGCCTTCCTGTAGCCCCCTTCAGATAGTGGAAGGCTACTCTAAGGTCTCCTGGAAGTCTTCTCTTCTGCAGGCTGCAGAGCCCCAACTCTCTCAGCCTGTCCTCGTAGGAGAGCTGCTGCAGCCCTCTGATCATCTTCGTGGCCCTCCTCTTAGAGATGTCTTAGGGATGCAGGTAACCACGTTTGGTCAGCAGTTCCACAGTGAAGCACACTGTCCTTATGCTTTTTCTCCTAACAGAGGCAGGTTCCTATGCTCAGGCACTTCAGAGTCTCTGGGGAAGGCATGGGGTGCTCCCCACAGTCTGTACGGTATGCTCTCCATACTAAAGAGAGAAACACAAAACATCTCCTCTTTGGGGATGAGGAGAGTTCAGTATCCTTCCCCCTCTGTCTTTTCCTAAAGTTGTTTATCTCGAGGGGAGTTTGAGTGCCAGAGCATCCTTTGGTTCTGCCCCTCCCAGAGAAACAGCATCACTTTCTTTTCTCTANGGACCACACTGCTCCAGTGCCCATCGCCAGGCACTGCAAACCGCTGGGGGCTGCCCACTCGGCTCAGCTCGGAGCTGACAGTAACTCGGCAGTTTAACAGACGCTAGCGCACTTCCACAGTTAAACAAGGCTAGCTGGGTGTAAAACAGGCCCTCGGGATCCGAATCGAGTCTGAATCGTAGAATCAGAGAATGTCCTGGGTTGGAAGGGTCCCTCCAAGGCCATCTGCTTCAGCCCTCCGCAGTCAGCAACCAAAGCAGGTTGCTCAGAGCCCCAAACAACCTGACCTGGAATGTTGCCGGGGTGGGACATCTACCACCTCAGTGGGCAACCCGTGCCGGTGTTTCATCACTCCCACGGTAAAATCCTTTCACTCGCATCTCGCCTACATCGCCCCTCGTTCACCGCACCCGCGCTGCTGGCTCCTGCCCTGCTGCATCCCGCTCAGCCGCAGCCCCAAGCGGCTGCGCAGCACCGCTGGCCGCGGGCACAGGGAGGCTTTCAGCTCGCTGCCGGCAGAGCCTCCCCTCGGCTCGGTGCTAGGAAGCAGGTTGCCATCTATAGATCGCTGCCTCCAACTGCACGGCCTTGCAGCGGCAGGGGGGGCGGCAGGGTGCTTGCCTGGAGCGGCAGGAGGAGCTTGCTGAACTCGGACTGCGGCTCTGTGGCCGTAATTGCCGGTTCAAAACGCAGACCCTACGAAAGGGGCGGCTTAATAGTGAGTATTGTTATTATCATTTCTTTTTTCCCCCTGTCGTGTCGGTTTTGCAAACAATTACTGAAAGTAATTGATGCCAACACAGGGACATCTCAAGCAACCCGTTTGTGTTTACTTCTTGTGCAGACAATCTGAAAAAAAAACAACAGACCAAACCAACCAACCAAAAAACAAATCAAAACAAAACCAAACCCGCAGAAAACCAACCAATAACAACAACAGAAAACCAAACAATCCACAAACCACACACTCACAAAAATAAAACCCCACACAAAAACCAACCAACCAATCAACCAAAAAAAACCCAACAAAACCCCCAAACCAACAAAACAGAGCAAACCCAAAATCACACCAAAGAAAGAAAAAACCCCAAACCAACCAACCAAAAGCCCCCATGGTACTTCTCAGCCAGGTCCAATTTAGAGAGAAAGAAACCCCAAATATTAGCTTCATTTGGCCTTAGATGCTATGCAGGTGGAATCCTGACACAAAAACAACAGCCCCAAAACGCAGATGGCCTCATTTATCCAAAGTAAGCAAAAGAGAGTAAGGCAGTTAAAGCCACACAGGCAGCCCAGGAGTGAGCGCATGCAGGCAGAGGTGCGCCCAGCAGAGGGTGGTGACCTGCCCTTAACAAAGCTCACCAGGACTAAAGTAAAGGCTCTTTCTCCTCAGCTTGGCCATTCACTTGCATAGAGCAGAACACTCTTCTGTTCATATTGAAGCACACAAGATCTCTCCTGGAGTGCTGAGCTGTGGCAAACTGGCTGGGAGAGGCAAGCACAGCTTGAATTGTAAAGAGAAACGAAACAAAGCGAAACAAAACAATTAACCGAAAGCACATTTCAAGTGCAATGCATTTTGGATGACCTGGTACTCAAAAAATGTCACTGACTCCTACCCTCTTGGAACCTTCCAGCAGAGCTCTCCTTGCCTTCTGGGCATGGCTAGCAAATCCAGGGCAAATGATTCCAGACTAACATGACTATGAACCCAAGCTGATCATCTTCAGTGGGAGGTGTAAAAAAAACCTTTGCATGTGGAGAGAGGACTCTGGAGAGCTGGCAGTGGAAAGCTGTTTGCAGAAGAACATTCAGACAGGGTAGTTTTGGCTGGTGAAGGACCAGGTATTCTTCTACTCATCTGACATGCAGCCACATAGCAGCAGTATGTGAAATTTGTGTCCATCCTGAATACAAATCAAATTACTTTGGCCTTGTCAGCCTACCAAATCTTTCATCTTTTCTCTGGTTGCCTTTTCTTGCTACATTTCCTTTATCTCTGCTTGCAGTTTTAAGAAGTGTATAGCAAAGAGTCATCTCCAGTTCATCTGAAGATAAAACCCATTAAGCTGTTGTATTCACATTTAATTAATGTTTTCCAACTCTCATTTCCTATTTGCCTCCTGAAAATCTTGCCTAAAGTGCTATGTGCCAAATAAAATAACTCAGGTAGGGGATATCTGATCCAGCTGCTTCACAGGCGATGGCTGGATAAGATACCTCTAAAGAGTTGATCACTTTTATTATTTGTGGACAGCCTTCTCAGCCCAGCTGGCTCCCTGCAGGCATGCTCTGATGCCTTAGGAAAGGCTGGATGGGTGGATGGATGGATGGGTGGACGGATGGATGGGTGGGTGGGTGGATGGATGGATGGATGGGTGGCACAAACTGAGCCTTCTCTTTTGCAAGGGTTGCCTGATAGCCATACAATTGCACTTTTATCTTCATTAATTGGAGTGGTGGCTGGCTGCTCCAAGAAATCAGGAGCTATAATGAAATGAAAGCAGCAATTTCTGCATGCCAGGCAGCAGTCCCTCATGCACACATGAATCCCTGCAAGACTCATGACATCACTTCTGAGGCTGGGAAAATGGGTGCGGGTTAAAAGAGGTGAGACTTGTCGTGGGGGAGACCGAGGCGGCGGCGCCGCGGCTGCAGGCACTGTGCATGCCAGAGAACCAGAGCTGTCCGCACTCTCAGCGGCAAATGCCAGCAGCTCCCCCGAGCTGGGCTGTGCGATGCTGCCAAGCAGGGCAGAGAGCGGCTGCGTAATGACTTGGCTGCGTTCGCCACCCTGCTGCGGCCGCCGCTGCGGGACAAGGAAGAGCATTGAAGCAGCTGGGCAAGGTGATGTCTTTGGGGGCTAGGGGGGGATGGTCAGAGGCTGGGTTTGGAGAGCAGGATAAAGAGGCAGAGCGCTGCGGAGAGGCAGACAGGGCAGCAACCAGCAGGTGTAATCTGCGTCTGCGATCTGGGTCTGACCTAGATGAAAGGAAAATAAGAAAAAGAGAAGAGATCTGAATGTCATGTGCTGCCGTTTGTCACAAAGTGCTGCTCGCTGCTCCAGCCGCTGCCGTCCCTGGCTGTGCTCACGGCAGCGCCCCCGCGGAGCAGCTGCGAGCAGCCGCAGGCAGAAACGAGCTGCGGACTGCGAGCTGCCGGGGACAGCAGAGAGGAGGGGGATGCAGGACGGGAAGCAGCTGCATGAGGGCAGACTATCTGCACGCGTGTGTGCACACACAGGCAGACACCCACGCGGCCGTGCACACACACGGGCACAAGGCAGCCTGCTTTTGGTGCTGAACACTCACTTCTTTCGCTCTCCTTGCCACGGCCCTCAGCTCTTCCCACTGCTTTATTTGCTGTTGGAGAGAAGCACGGGCTCAGAGTATTGCCAGGAAGGAGTCTGCAGCCCTCCCACTCCAACATAATCCTTCAATCATCTCAGGCTGCTGCTCTTTACACATAGGAATTTTAATGCTTTTTGGCAGGCGGAAGTGATAAAGATTTGACTCTACCTGGTCGGATTAGTAACCTCCAAGGGTTCTCCTCCTCCCTCAGAGATTTTCCCCCAGTGACCATTGGTGTTTATAACACTTATTAGATTTTAATGTGAATGCTTGCTGCAGAGATTTCTCACAGCATTAATTTTATCACTTAACCTTTGTGAAGTAGAATCACATCATGTTACCACTTGTCCAGATTTTACTCAGGCTCCTTCATCAAGCAAGAAACATTAGGCTTTTAAAACCTAGTTAAACACTGCTTAAGCTGCCTGAGCTTTAGTTTCATACTGATTAATAATGCAATAACAAAAATAAGCTTTTATCAGACTGTTATGTCAGCAAGATGGCTTTTCAGGCACAGGATTTTGACTTATGGGTTAAATCTACACCCTCTGTGTGCGTTCTTGTCCTCACCAGATATAGAATCATAGAATGTCAGGGGCTGGAAGGGACCTCAAAAGCTCATATGCCCCCACTGCCAGAGCAGGATGACCCAGAGCTGATCACACTGGAATGCATCCAGATGGGTCTTGAATGTGTCCAGAGAGGGAGACACCACAACAGTCAGAGCTGGAAGGGACCACAAGGAGCAGCCAGTCCAACCCCCCTGCCATGGGCAGGGACACCTCACACTAGATCAGGCTGCCCACAGCCTCAGCCAGCCTGGCCTTAAACACCTCCAGGGATGAGGCTTCATCACCTCCCTGGGCAATCCCTACCAGGCTCTCACCACCCTCATGCTCAACAACTTTTTACTAACATCCAGCTTGAATCTCCTCATTTCCAGCTTGGTTCCATTCCCCCCACTCCTATCACTCCCTGGTAGCCTAAAAAGTCCCTCCCCAGCTTTCTTGTAGCCCCCTTAAAGTTAGCCTCTGTGCAGTTAGTTCCCCATGGCAGGCAGCTCCTCTGGCCACGTTACACAGTGCAGTGCCCACACCTGCCCGCTGGGTGCTGCCTCCTGCCCCTTTCCTGCGTCACTTGGTCTCCATGAGATGTGCAGCTCCATCCCTGCCATTCCTTGGTCTCCTGCCTCCCCAGGCAGCTGCGCTGGGAGCTGTGCTCTCACTGGCACAGGCGCTCATCCAGATTCCTCCCTCCTGTCCAACCACAAAGTCCTGCCAGGTCTGTGGAATAAACAAGGAATTATTGAGAGCTCCACGCGGTGCCGCGAGGTCGTTTCAGACGAAGGGATCAGTCAGGATTCCATAAAGTATTTATTTAGCTGACAAAGGAATTCCCAACCTCCCTTTCATGTATGGCAGAGCTGATGCTAAGTTTCCGAGACAAGGCTCCGATTGTGGCTGTCACCAAACAATGACATATTTCTTTTCTTCTCTTAAATTCTCTGTATCATTCTATGTAAGAGGGCAATTTGTCTGTCATGCAGCTAAAACAGAGCCCACTCACTGCCCTCATTAAGCTGACAGCATGCTTATTAGCAGTAAACGAAGCCAAGGGGCAATGAATTTAGCCACTGTTTTATGGTGAGCACCAGCGAGATTTTTTCAGTAATTAATTTGATAAATATATTAATTATGAATTGAGTTGACAGTACAATCAGATTGTCAGCCTTCCAGACAGGCTCTTGTGATAAGTAGCTTTGTGATGAAGTGGTCGGATTTCAGGAGCTGTCATCCTCCGGTGTCAGTCTCTTATCACTGTCCTGGCCATTCACTCTGTAATTTCCTGTGTGTTGTAATTAAATGGTGGCTTTCTGCTTGGAAGTGACTCCTCAAACTTAATCTCTCCTTCTTTCAGAATATATTGTTTAAAGAAGAAAAAAAAAAAAAAGAAAGGAAAGAGAAAGAAAGGGGGAAAAAAGGTCCTTTGTTTCAGCTGCTTTTAATCTCCCAAACAGGAGCCTTTTATTTCGTGTTTGGTTGCTGCCTCTCTCCACGGTTGGGAATGGTTGTGCTGCCTCTGGCTCTGGCATCACACACAGTGAACCAGCCCTGCTTTGCCATCTCCATGGGGAGCAGTGGCTTGGGGAGCCGAAGCCACAGGGTGGTGCTGGATCTGGCCTCCCTCTCATCCGTCTCCAAGCAGAGAGCAGCCCAGCACAGTCTGGAGGACTTTGGGAAGGGTCACTGCCTGTACCTCTTGCCAGTAATTTTTTTTTTCCTGATGAAATTAATTAGGAACAATGCCTGAGGTCATCTGGCTCTGGAGGTACATGTCAAGATAAGATATTTCAAAATCACCTCCTTAATAATGTAATATTGGGCTGGAATTTGGAAGCACGATAGAGAACTGTTTAGAATTGCAAATTTAGGGAAGGCAAGAAGAAGTCCTGCAAAGAAAATAAACAACTGCTACCAAGAGCTCCTGAGTTCAGCTCCTCTTCAAGCCTGTCATTAAAAAGTCCTGACCTGGGGAGGACATTAAAGAACGCAGCAGAGGATTCTGTGCTTTCAGCTGCCTCTTGGTGAAGGGACAAAAGGGGGCTAGGGGTTCAGGGATGGCAGCTGGTCCCCAGATTTATGGTTCTATTGAGCCTGGCATCAAACCCTTCTTGGATTTTGAACAAATCAGGATGACCTAGGCCAGCAAAAACCTTACTGTGTGCATCATTTGGAGCACATGGACAGAGGCAAGTGGGTAGATCTTAAACAAGTCCAAGCATTAACCCTGCACTGCACCTAAGGGATGCCAGCTCTGCCCTGGGCAGCCTGCTCAGGGCCTGGCAACCCCTTCAGGGCAGACATTTTTCCTGATGTCCTGATGCAACTCAAGGCTGTTTCCCTCATCCTATCACTTGTTCCTTGGGACACCTCAGTATGTTGGGGAGAGCTCCTCAGACTCCTCTTTGCAAAGCTAAACACCCTCAGCCCCCCCAGGTGCTTCTCCCCAGTGCTATTCTCCAGACCCTTCCCCAGCTTCATTGCTCTTCTCTTGGGCATGCTCCAGCAGCTCGATGTCCTTCTAGCAGTGAGGACCTTTTCAAGGTCTTCCTGAGCACTGCTCCTTGAATCAGTTTAAGCAGTTTGCCAGTGTTAGGCTAAGGGACTCAAGGCTGTGTCATGAAATGGAAGGTAAATCAGCATCACATCCTGGCAGCCCACGTGGCACCAGAAAAGGCTATCAGGAGCTGAAAGAAGGCAGTGCTGCATGGCTGCCAGGCTTTGCCATGTGTCAGGCAGCCTGCAGCCCTGTGCCCAGGCACTCAGAGTCTTCCTCAGCTCCTCAGCACAGGTGATTTTTATGGGTTATTTGAGCATGAAAATAGATGGCTTCTGGAGAAAGGAGCACTGTAGCCTTTGGGGACTCAGCTACCTATCAGCTCCCAGCAAAATCTACACAGGCT
>VWZE01008319.1:65642-94247 GCA_013396675.1 Eubucco bourcierii
CTGTGTGCCCTGAGCTGGATTGTCTGGCCCTGCTCTGGCAGGGGGTTGGACTGGATGATCTCTTTGGGTCCCTTCCAACCCCTGATATCTGTGATCTGTGATCTGTGATCCTGTGATCAGCCAGAGGCAATTCTTCCTGTTATATTCTCTTGCAGAGATTTTTCTTCTACCTGGTGGAGGCCTCACTGTCTTTTAGGAGTGAGGTCTCC
The DNA here is from genome assembly GCA_013396675.1 of Eubucco bourcierii. Classification (NCBI taxonomy): domain Eukaryota; kingdom Metazoa; phylum Chordata; class Aves; order Piciformes; family Ramphastidae; genus Eubucco; species Eubucco bourcierii. The sequence goes on from VWZE01008319.1 coordinate 65,852, forward strand.
ATCAGACCCACTTACAGAGTCTGTGGGACACATTTTGTTTCTTAGCTCTGTGATCAGTTGCTACATATCCTGCACCTCCCATCTCACAAAGTGACATGCTGAGGTGCAGCAACAGGAGGCAAGCAATGAACCTGCTGCTGCCTGGTTTGTACACAGCAGGAGTTGTTTTGCAACAGCCACACACACACTTCAATTCTGTGCCAAACTTCTGCAGGAAACAGTAGAAGCTAAAGGAATTGTACCCCCAGCACAGGAGGGACATGGAACTGTTGGAGCCAGTCCAGAGGAGGCCACCAATATGCTGAGAGGACTGCAGCAGCTGTGCTGTGAGGACAGGCTGAGAGAGTTGGGGTTCTGCAGCCTGGAGAGGAGAAGGCTTCCAGGAGAGCTTGGAGTGGCCTTCCAGGATCTGAAGGGGGCTACAGGAAGGCTGGGGAGGGACTATTGACAAGGGCTTGGAATGCCAGGACAAGGGGAATGGGTTTGAAGTGGCAGAGGGGAGACTGAAAGTGGATGTTAGGAGGAAGTTGTTTGCAGTGAGGGTGGTGAGACACTGGCACAGGTTGCCCAGGGAGGTTGTGGCTGCTCCCTCCCTGGAGGTGTTCAAGGCCAGATTGGATGAGGCCTTGAGTGACCTGTGCTATGAGAGGTGTCCCTGCCTATGGCAGGGGGTTGGAACTAGATTATGCTTGAGGTCCCTTCCAACCTTACCATTCTATGATCCTATGATTCTGAGTGAGAGGGGATGGCTGCTTGGCTGTGCAAGGCCAGTGCCCAGGGTGCCTGAGCCTTGGACCCTGAACTTTGGGCTCGGGTCATTATTTGCAGCTTGAGTGAATCATCCCCAACCACTTCCCAAAGCAAGGCTGGAGAAGTAGGAACTTCTTCTGCCTTGCCAGGACAGAACAACTGTTCCACAGTGTCAGGACTGGACTCACATTTCAAGGCTGCTTTGAAAAGTTCTCCTTCTTGGTAATTTAATTCTCTCGTAGCCCTTTCTGACTGGATTGAGACATTTGTTTTCTTTCACTCCTCTTTTTCTCTTCCGCCCACTGCATTTTTTTTTTATCTAATTTATACCTGTTCCACTGAATTTGCCACAATAAAGACTCCATTTCTCTCAAGGTTTTTTAAATCTCCTCCGAGAGTGAAAGTAGCATTTGCTGAAATGGAGGTGCATTTTGCCAGAAACGTGATGCTAATCCTCTTAGTTTTAATGGCTCTGAAATGGTTTGTGCAAGGAGGTAAACAGAGTAGCTGGTTAATAGGAAGGAAGTCAATTGGCCATGTTGCAAGGGCTGGGTGCTGTACTGTACAATAGTTCTTTCTTCCTGCAGAGCCAGACTGGGCTCCTTTCTCAAGTTCTCAGCTGAAAAGTGATACATCAGCTCATACTGTACCGCTCACAAGTGTTTGAGTCCAGGGCAGAGAAAGCAAGCAGGGCGCTGCTGAAACAGGAGTCACACAAATGCCGCTGATAAGCAGTGGCTGTGACACAGTCACCTCCCTTCCGTGGCAGGCAGATACAACCAGGAGCTTCACATCTGAAACTCTTACAGCTTAGACCTCCAGGCCTAGATGAGTTTGATTTGGGGTCATTAAACTTGCAGTGTGAGGAGGGGGAAGGAAGGGAGTTGGAACCACTCACCCGTCCCAGGTATTTTACCTCTTGTGGGCCAGAGAGGTTTGCTCCTGCAATTGCTACTCGTTGTTATTGAGGTCTTGAATTATTTCCCAGTCTCTGCTCTTTGATCTGATGCCAAGAGCCTAGAGAAGGGTCTAGATAATAAATGTTATGAGGTCTGGATGAGGGAACTGGGGTTGTTAAGCCTGGAGAAGAGGAGGATGAAGAGAGACCTCGCTGCTCTCTACAGCCACCTGGAAGGAGGTCATACTGGGGTAGGGCTCGGTCCCTTCTCCCAAAGAACAGGTGATAGAATGAGAGGAAATGGCCTCAATTGGTGCCAGCTTAGCTTGGATATTAGGAAAAAATATTTACTGAAAGAGCAGTCAAGCCCTGGCTCAGATTTCCCAGGGGAGTGTTAGAGTCACTGTGGTGGTTTGAGACTAATTGGAATATTTTAATGGAGAAAATTATATGATAGGATGTGAAAAGCAAACAGTGGTGATGTCTGCTGCACTCACAGGCTTGCTGAGATGGATAAGAACAAGAACACAAACATAGATTACACTCAGAGAGTCTCGTTCTCTCTAGATGCTGGCTTAGTCTGAACCTCTCTGCTAACCTAACTAACCACTCTGCTTCTAACTTCCCTTGCCCATCCTCCAAACTCACCTGGCACACAAGGCAGACCCTGGGGTAAGGCAGAGGGGTGGGAAGGAGGTGGAAGGGTGGTTGGGAGCCCCTCCTGGGGACTCTGCTGGGAGGGGAATTGTGTTTCTGTATTCCCTTTAANACCGTCCCTGGAGGTGTTCATAAACCCATGCAGACATGGAACGAGGGACATGGGCTAGTGGGCACAGTGGTGGTGGGCTGAGGGTTGGACTTGGTATTCTGAAAGGTCTTTTGCAGCTTTAGTGATTCTAAGATTCTACCCTAGCAGGCCCCCTCCCCATTAACAATGCGCCAGAGCTGGAGCAGGACTTGCTTGTGACAGGAGCCAGCAGCCACCTTCCTGCTGGCACAATGGCAGAGCTCTTGCTGCCAGGAGCCATGGGCCCCAATGCTCATCAGCTGACACTTACAAACAAGTGCTGCAGCCAAAGTGTGAAGTGGTTGAAGATCTGAGCAGCAGAGGCAATAGGTAACCCAAGAGCTGCAGAGGAGATGTGGTGGCTGCAGTTACTGAAGGGGGCTGCCACACAGTTTCAGTCTTTAAATAGGGAAGGCAATGAAATAAATTTGAGAACTGAGGAATAATTGGAAGGTAAAGTGGCTGCAGGAAAGGAGCTTGCAGGTGTTTCCCAGGTCTCAGCTTGAGCAGCAGCTCACTGCTGTGAAAGCAGAAACTTCATCCTCTCCTGGAGGGACTCTTGACTACTGAAGGCAGTGAAATATTAGGAGATAATTCAAAATCAATGAAGAACTCTCTGAAAGCAATCTTCTTGTCTCTTCCACCTTTGTCCTGACTTGAGAGCTCTGAAGACCCTTGCTAGCTGAAGCAATTAATCAGAATTATCTAATTGGAAGAGGTGACTTAAAAAGAAAAGCCAAGGGAAGGATGCTGGGGTTTGTGTCAAGGTTCAGAGGTGACAGCCTAGTGGCTCTAGGCACCTAGTGGACTTTCAGCAGGTAAGCTACAGCTCTGGGAACATGTTGGAAATGAGGCAAACCTTACAGCTACTGTTCTGTTCAGGGTGGGACAGGGTGTGAAGACCCCCAGAGAAGGGGCAGACCCTCTGTGTAAATAACTTTGACCTGCTGGGTTTCGCTGATGTCTCTCACTGCTCTAGCCCACAAATCCATCTGCTGCTGGCTTTGAGGAAAGAATGATTTTTACACAGCACCAACCTGTGACTCCAGCTCATCTTGCCAGTCACTGCCCTCATTTAGTGAACCCCATGCATGGTATAAATAATTAACTCTCCCTCTTCTTATTAAGCCACAAGTAACAGAATCATCTGAGAGCCTTGAGAGCTGCATTTGCTTCCTAATCAATAATTTGTTATTGACTTAGCATTAGGACCTTACAGCTTTATACACTTACTGCACGGGAGACCTCCTGTAGAGGTAGCAGGGAAACTACCAAGCCTTCTCCTGCTGCATTTCTTTTGGTGCAACAGCAGAATTCCCATAGGGACAGAGTCAGCACAGCACAGCCAGGGCAGGGAATGTGCCAGCAGGCACATCTGTGCCAACAGGTCTGCCTCCTGCCTCCTCCAGCACTTCCAAACTTGCCTTCCAGTTTGCCTGCGCTTGCAGCTCAGTTGCAGCAGTGGCATCAAGGACAATTGCATTAGATTAAGGGGTCTGGTAGGCAACACAGCTGCAATCCACAGCTGTAACTGCAAGAAGATAGCTGCATGCAGGTTTTCAGTCTTCTCTGCCCTGGTCTTTGATTGGCTTCAGAAGAGCTGTAAAGCCAAACAAGCATTCCTGCAGGTGACATTCTAAAGGGCCTCTAAGCCTTCCAGGTCCACAAAGCTCTCATACCTTAGTTTAAAAGCACAAAGAAGGCTTTGTTCGTTTTTTTTAAGGCTATAACTGATAGCAGCAGAGAAAAATGGATAAAGATTCTTGTCCACTCTGCCCAGCTGGCATTTCTTTGGTTGCACCATGACAGCATGAAGGGAAGCCCTGGAGGAGCATGCCTGGAAGGTTTGGGAGCCCTGAGGAAGTGAAGCACTGAAGTTTCATTGCACTATTGTGATGGCTTGGAAGTTACCTGCCCCCCTCCCACTCCATGAAATCACCCAGACTAGGCTCAGCCAGCTGGAAGTTAAGGACTGAAGCTTTGTGTTCACAGCTTAGCACAATACACAAGCAGGTATTTACAGTACATTACAAAATATACACAGCTATAGACAGAAATATACAAGTGAAAGGGAATACAGAAACACAATTCCCCTGCCAGCAATCAGAGTCCCCAGGAGGGGCTCCCAGCCACCCTTCCACCTTCTTCCCACACCTCTGCCTTATCCCAGGGTCTGCTTTATGTGCAAGGTGAGTTTGGAGGCTGGGCAAGGGGGGTTAGAAGCAGAGTGGTTAGTTGGGTTAACAGCAGAAGCCCAGGCAGAAGACCCAGACACCGACAGAGAGAAAGAGACTCTGTCCCATCTCTGTCTCCTTGCTTTTATCCATCTCGGCAAGCCCAGGAGTGCAGCAGACATCACCACTGTTTGCTTTTCACAGCCTAGCATCTCATTTTTTTCATTAAATTATTCCAGTCAGCCTCAAACCAGCACAAGTACCAACCCCCTCCCCAGCTCTCACATCAGCAAGTTGGGGTTTTTTTGGTTGTTGTTCCATGGGATTGCTTCTCCTCCTCCCTACCCCCACCCCTAGCGTTGTACCTGACCAAACCTGGGCTGTGGATGGTGGATACTGCAGCCAGCCTGCTGCTGACTTCAGTGCCCACTGATGCACAGGAGACCCAGCAGTGGTGCTGCAGGGAGCCACCCTCACGGAGCAGAGAGCACAGCCAGGGCCCTTCCTTTTTCAGAGGTGCTCCCAGCAGTGCAAACCTACTCTGCAAATGCTCACTGTGGGATTTCTCTCCAGCTCCTCATTGTATGAGACCAGAGCAAGCTCTCATTCCCCCTAAGGAACATTCCCTTCTCCTCAGCATGCTGCAGGCCTGTTTGTGCACCACATTGCTCACAGTTCCACCCTTTAATTCGGCCCTTTAGTGGTCTCCAATGCAAGGTGTAGCTCCTGCTGCTTGACAAGTGCAGGTGTTTGCCCTGCACTTGACATCTTTCAGCCAGGCTGCCTCTGGAGTGCCCAAGCAGTGATCCATGTAAGCATCATCTGGGCTTGATGGCAGAGCTTTCACATGCAGGAGGTGCAGGTAATCCTTTCCTTTCCTTCACCTGGGAGATAAATCACTCTGTATGTGCTGCCTGGAAAATTAAGAGAGCTGCTACCTAGCACCTCTGCTCCAGGAGGAGCCCCTTCCTGCAGTGTAGAGGCACCTGGGAGATGCAGGAGCAGATTTTCCAAGCAGTGCAGGTGTTCCCTGCACCGCTTTAGGTGTTTCTGATGGCTCTGGCAGTGTTGCCTCAGGAGTTGATGTATTTCTGTTTGCCACCAGGCCTCCAGCAGGTGACACAGTGCACGCTGCAGTGTCCCTCATGTGCCTGGGAGCACACGAAAAGGCCTCTTACTCTAGCATGTACTACACCTTCCCACTCATTGTCCAGGTGAAGGACAGTAGATTAAGTTCCCTCTCTTCTTTCCAAAGCTCACACAGCTGTTTCTTGGAGCATAACCAAGCTCAGATCCACGTGCAATGCCAGATCCAAGTGCAATGCCCACAGAAGGACTGAAGCCATGCAGAGCAGATGTAAAAGCCCTGCATGTGTGAGGAATGTGAGCAGTGCTTGTGGGTACAGCACTATGCTACTGAATAATGCAGCATGTGTTTGGCCATGCCACTTGTAGCTTTTCCATGCTGATGTGAAGGCTTGGAGTCCACTCCAGTGTTTGAGGATGTTCAGTCATGAAAAATGACTCAAATTTTCACTTCCTGGAGGTACTGATCCTGAAACTGAAATTAAGGAATTAAACTGATGGGTGAATCTCCATCCCTGGAGGTGTTTAAAAGGTGCAGAGAAACAGAACTCAACATCAGACTTGGTACAGTTAGAGAATGGTTGGACTTGATGATCTTAAAGGCCTTTCCCAATCAAACTGACTCTATGATTCTAAGTGTAGCTTATCCCATACACCTATCTCTGCTAAGCAAGCTGCTGCCTCTTGCAATGCAACTAATTTAACCTCTCTCTGACCCTGAACACTTAGCAAAGCTGTATTCAACAACTTCAGGCTTTGCAAAGCTGTATTCAACACCTTCAGGTTTAGCAAAGCTGTATTCAACACCTTCAGACTTAGCAAAGCTGTATTCAACACCTTCAGGCTTAGCAAAGCTGGATTAAACACCTTCAGGCTTAGCAAAGCTGGATTAAACACCTTCAGGCTTAGCAAAGCTGGATTAAACACCTTCAGGCTTAGCAAAGCTAGATTAAACACCTTCAGGCTTAGCAAAGCTATATTCAACACCTTCAGGTTTTGCAAAGCTGGATTCAACACCTTCAGGCTTAGCAAAGCTGGATTCAACACCTTCAGGCTTAGCAAAGCTGGATTCAACACCTTCAGGCTTAGCAAAGCTGGATTCAACACCTTCAGGCTTAGCAAAGCTGGATTCAACACCTTCAGGCTTATCAGAGGTGTATTTCCTTGGGTGGTGGTGATTTGTGCATGCAAACTGGCAATGGCACAGTAGAGGCTGTAGTCAAGCCCCGTACAATCACCTCTGTCTCACGCTACCCTGGAATTGTAGAAATTAATTCTGGTTCACTCTGATGTAGATTCATAGTCGTTAGTAACACCTGCTCCTGACTTAAATAAAGAAAATCAACTTCATGTTTTAAATTCATGTCACTCAGTCTTGAGGTTTCACATTTTATCTTTGAAGGCTCTTGAGCACCTTCTTGCAAAGTTGCTGCTATTAGACCTCTGAAGACAAACTGCCTTCATCCTGCTGCAGTTACCAGTGAACTGTGGGAGCTGTGAGTGAGATTGTTTTGTGTAGGATGAGGCCAACATCAACAGGACTTCAATCCTAATCTGCTCAGAGGTTTCCTGTAGACTCCTCAGTAACTAGTTTAGCTTCTATGGTTTTCTGTGACAAGTAGAGATAAAGGAAGCAGACCTCTCTGAATCCCATCCATCAGCTCTGTCTTGGGACATGGAACTCAAACTTTAGAAATCAGATTTCAAAAGAAAAGGACAATCTCATGCTAAGAACTAAATTCTGTAACTCTGCTAACTGAAACCTCAGACCCATCAGGAGAGAGGTGCTGAACCACAAAGAGGCTTGATGAACTCCCCCATCTCCTGCTGAATCAAGTACCACAGCTGCCTGAAGTAGTACTTCAGATGAGTTGAGTTTCTGCATCACTCCTATTACTTCACCATGCTCCAAGGCCACAGTTACCCCTGGGTGAGGGCTTATTTGGACTCTCCTGGTCCTGCTTCTCTAGGAATGTGTCCTGCTGCTTTCCTGTATGCATCTAAAGGGCAACTCTGAGCCATGGCAACCACCAGCCCAGGGAGTGAACCTGGAGCCCCACTGGCTCAGCGCCCTGAGGAAGCCAAAACTAGCACTGGAATTCACTCTGTGGTGGGATTTCTGGTTTCCTGCTGTTACTGGACTTTCAAAATCTTGTTATTATCCTATGGGTTTCAATCCAGCCTGATGGCTTTTCACACCTTCCTTCACAGCCTACTCCATTGCTTGACTGATGTAAGGACTGCTACCTGATCTCTTCATACAGCTCTTCTGATCAGTGTTTATTCATGCCTCTTGTTAGCTGTTTTAGTTTTCAGAAAAGATTCCAGACTAATGAATGGCATCACTCAGGGAGTGTGGCTGGGTCAGTAGGACAGGTGGCAGCCAAAGGACTTGGGTCTTCCTCTCTCTGTTGTGTGACTTCCTGTGAACCATTTTCCTGTCTTGGCCATCAGATCTGTTCAGCTGGGTCAGGCTGAGGAGCACCATCAAACCTGTCAGCTCTGGGTCAGGCTGAGAAGCAAGGGCACAGCAGGAGCAGATATTTCAGCACTGGCTGCCAGAGTCTCTGTTCCTTGCTGGTCACTGAAGTAAGTGGACTGATGCACTAAACCACACTCCATTGGCAGACAGAGCAGTGCACATCCCCTGCCCTGGCAGAGGAGGTTTAATGCCCGCAGCAGCAGCAGCAGCCAGGGTGGTGCCACGGGGCACAAGCTCCTGCAGCATGTGCTGGCACTGGGACTGGGCTTTCTCTCACTTCCAGCCCCAGCAGGACTGTCACCAGCTCCATCAATCACAGCTTGTGCTGCTGTGTATCTCAGCTGAGTGCAGAGAGGGGCTTGTTCTCACTGGGGTGTAACAAGAGTGATTATAATAATGATGTGCCCATTCCTCACGACCATATCTTCTCTTAGCAACAGGCTTGAGCACCGCAAGAAATGTGATCAAAGTCCAAAGAAAATTCTCTTTGATGCAGAGGAGGTTCTTTTTGTTGCTGTTTTGGTAGGGAGGGCAGGCAGGGGAGGATGTCAATGTAGTCAGCTAATGACAAACAGGGGATAAAGCTCCACGGGGATTAGCAAAGTCTGAATGCAAGTCAAGTGGTCTGATTCTGTAATTTCAACCTACAGACTTTTTAGTGTTTAGGTTGCCACAAAGAAGCTTTGCTGTCATCTCTGAAAGGCATTCTCAGTAAGAAATTTCCTGGAACACCAAGGTCTTATTTCTTGTGGGGGGGTTAAGTCGTTGCATTATCTCCTCAAGGTGAAAATTCATTGCGCTCATCTCCTCCTTGTGTTTGAACAGCGTCTTCCTGCACACCAGGCTGCTGACTCCCCCTCAGGCACAAACAGCATCGAGTGCTGTTCAGGGTTCTTTACCTTACTCACCTGTCAATTAGCTATAAACTGTACCAAGCTTTGCACCCAAAAAGGAAAAAAAAAAAAGGGGGGGGGGGGNCAGTTTCAAGTTTAATTACTGCAAAAGAATTCAATATATTATAGCCTCCAACAAAAGGAAAAAAACTAAACCCCTGAACCTTTAATCCTCTTTGAAGATGCTTCTCAGTGATATATCCCATCCCATATTTTGCACAGCGGTGACAGTACTTAGAGAAATGATATCCTATGGTTGGTTACACCAGGAAAGGCATTGGAGTCCTCTCCTGCAACTTGCTCAGCAGCTTAGGGAGTGCAGCCTGCTCACCCCGTGTAAATCAGCCTCTGATGGGACTTGGGTAACTGCTGTGTCATAAATTAATTAGCTGTAGGTTAATTTAATGTGTCTGTGTCTATGTCTACACTCACCTTGCACACAGGAGCTGCTGGTGCAGGCACTGAGCTGGTGGTGAAGAAGTTAGGACCCTCAAAGGTCCACACACCACTGCTGGTGTCAGGACTCTGAGATAATTCAGCCCCCAGGAAGCGAGTGTGGGTGAGATCCAACCCCAGCCTCAGAGCGTGGCCGGCAGGCACAAGGACACATCCAGGCACCGAGGCTAATCCCCTCCCGGGGGCTTGGCTCAGGGGGGGGCTGGGGAGCACAGCAGGCTGCTCGAGTTCTCCTGGGAAGAAGATGCCTTTAATTCAGTGTGCTCTAATAGATGTGGCCTGCTGCAAGAGAAATAAAAACGCTGTCTGCTCAGAAGAAGAGGAACAGGGATTTTACTGCTATGGATGGCAGCCATGAGCTACAGACCTCCAAGGGGTTTTTCCTTATTGCAAGCTTGTAGGGTGGCTTTGTGCTATGGGCCCAGCCCAGTCCCCTGCTCTGGTAAACAAACTGGTGGTCTCAGCTGCAGGAGGGGGCAGTGGCACAGGTGTCTGTGCATGGTATCCCCTTGGGACGGCATGGCAGGGGCTGCAGCAGGGTAAGCCTTTGCTCTGGGCAGTGTGTACCTGTCTGGCCTGTTCTACTGAAGCACAGAGCTCCTGCTTCCAGTGGGGAAGGGGCTGGGTGCTGCAGGGTGTGCACAGCACATGGCCTTGCCTGGGCACACACAAACCAAAGACCAGGAGACCAACCCTAGCCCTAACCCCTCCTTCCCCCCCGTGTCTATCGTACAGCACTGCTGAGAAGTGGTGAGGACACAAAATCTGCTTTTCAGGAGTACCCTAACAACTGCAAAGGGATTTTGCTCAAGCAAGGTTTCTTTGGCAGATTTCCAAAGGACCCTCCAAGGATCCCAGAAGTTTTGAGCCATGGTTTGTTTTCCACACCAGTGCAACAGTTCGTTTTGCTTTTCCTGTGGATCATGTGCTGATCCAGGGGCTGCAGGCCGGACTTGGCTGCAAGTGTTAAAAAGCTGACACGGTCCCTGCAAACACTTCCCATAATTGAAAGTACTGAAGCAGTTTCATTTCCAAACAGAGATGGTTTGTTTTGGTCGTTAGGTTTACAAAACAAGGCTGTTTGCAACAGAAACGGCTTCAGGAGGAAAGGTCCCGACTGGGTGACTTTGTGCCCTGTTGTCTTCTTTGTGTATGCTTCACTCTTCAAAAACCTGAGCTCCTGAATCTGATACTCCTCAGGCAGCCCTCAGAGAAGTGGAGCCAGTAAAACCCAAAGGTGCCATTTGAAGATGTGACATGAAAACTGAACAGAAGCTGCCTTGCAACCCCATGCCTTTGTGTTCTGTTGTGCAGCAATAAGCGATGCAGATCGAGATGGCATTGTTTTGGACAAGGACACTTATGGTAGAGTTCTCTGTTTTACCTCTCTCTGAGTGTCCTTTCTTGATTCCTGAGTGTTACTAACACGTAGAAGTATAAGCAGACAGTTTCGAGCTGCATTCATCTTGCTAAAAGCACTCGGGGTCCCTGGTTTAACTCCTCTTGGTGAGGCAGCTGTGGAATGAAAAGCAGCCAGACAGCAAATCTGCATTTCCGCACTGACCTAAGCCTCAGTGCACAGTGTCAGAAAGATCGAAAGGCTGTCAAAGCCCGGGACAGGCTGCCCAGGGAAGTGCTGGAGGCCTTGTGAAGAGATGGTGCTGAGGGACGTGGTTTGGTGGTGCCCTGGTGGCGCTGGGTTAATGGTCAGACCTTAAAGGTCTTCTCCACCCGCAACGATTCTCTGTAATTTACTCTCAGACTCCAGCGCAGCACTGATGGGTCCAGTGGAGCATCACATGAAGCAGGGACCAGAGCAGCAGGCAGCCGACTGCTTCCAAAGGAGGTTCGCTCCTGGCTTCGGGCAGCGGCTAATGCAGGCAGCGGTGGGAACCGTGGCTGGTAAGGCAGGAGCAGGGAGCTGCGGTGCAGGGGAGACGCCGGACCCCGAGCGCTCGGCAGGTTTGCAACGGTTTAAGGCAGCCCTCTAGAGACAGGAGCGAGCAGCGCTCGGGGATGCCCATCCGCAGCTCCGGAGGCCTGGGCAGGCCCTTGGCTTCAAAGAACGAAGAAGTTTGGAGTCTTTTGGCGTGGTTTAGTGGTTTTTTTTCTTTCCCATTTTTTCCCTTGTTTTTGGTGGTTGGTTTGTTTTTTTTTCATGTTTGCTTTTCGTTTATTTATTTTCTTGCTTATTCATTTATTAACAGAAGTTTCTCCACTTCCTTAGGTGAAGAAAGAATTTCAGCAAGTCTTTCATTCACAGGTATTTCCTTTTGCAGCACTCCCAACGTTCCGAATTACCTTATCAATGCTTGTCAGTATCTAGGGGGAGGAGACCAAACCCTTTATCAGTGGTACTCAGCAACAGGTAGGAAGTGGAACTCAGGAGGAACATGCAGGAGGACTTCTTTCCTGTGAGGGTGCTGGAGCCCTGCAGCAGGCTGCCCAGAGAGCAGCAGCTCAGGCATGCAGGGTGGGGAGGGAGTCTCCTTCTCTGGGGAGATTCCAAACCCAGCTGGACATTGTGATCGTGGGCAAGCTGCTTCAGCAGCGGTGGGTGGACTGGATAATCTTGGAGGTCCCTTCTAACCCCCACCCTGGCAGGAATCTGTGATGTAATTATCTAACCTGTGTCCAAGTTGGTCTATCCCATCCTTAGGGATGGGGTGTATTGGAGCAAGGGACATACTCCCATCACACCAAGCAGCTCACCTGTATCTTGCACTCACAGAATGGTTTGGATTGGAACAGAGCTCTAAAGGGCATCCAGATCAACCTCCCTGCAGTAAGCATGGACATCTCCAACTGGGTCAGGTTCCTCAGTGCCCTGTGCACTCTGACCTGGAATGCTTTCAGGGATCTGCAGTCTGTGCCAGCATCTCACTGCCCTTATTTTGAAACATTTCTCCCTTCTATCTAGTCTAAATCTCTTCTCTTTTAGCTTAAAACCATCACCTCTTGTCCTGTTCAGTGGGCCCTGCTCTAAAGATCATCCCCATTTTTTGGTAGGTCCCCTTTTCAGTACTGAAAGACTGCAGGAAGGTCTTCCTGGAGCCTTCTCTTCTCCAGGATGGACAACCCAAGCTGTCTCATACTTTCTTCATAGGAGAGGAGAAGCTTTCTGGTCACTTTTGTGGCCTTCCTTGAACTCACTGCAACAGGTGCACATCTTCCCAGCTTTCTCTTGCCCATCTCAAACCCTTACAACTGCCATGTCTGGGTGCTCTGTCAATCATCTGGCCTGGCCTCAGAAAAGCAGAGCTTTTGGCAAGGAAGGGAAGTTTCAGACATGGGGTCTCTGAGGGACCTCAGTCCCAAGCTTCCCTCTGCTGCAGTTTCCCCATCTGGTTCAGTCCTCTTCAGCTCACTGCCCTCTGGGCTGGTGAGAAGTGACTGAGAACACAGCTGCTGTAGAGGGGACATGCAAGGGGCACCTTTGGAGCTTAGAGCACCTTTTGTACCAGCAGACATTCTCAAGCAAAACTCTGCACATGCAGTGTCAGAACAGGTCCCTCCCTGCCTCTTACCTTCCCTAGCTCCAAATGGAAGAGCCTGCCTGTCAGTTTCATAGAATCATAGAATGGTAAGGTTGGAAGGGACCTCAAGGATCATCTAGTTCCAACCCCCTGCCATAGGCAGTCTAAATCTCCCCTCTGCCAGTTTAAGCCCATTGCCCCTTGTCCTGTCATTGCAGGACCTTGTAAATAATCCTTCCCCAGCCTTCCTGTAGGCCCCCTTCAGATCCTGGAAGGCTACTATCAGGTCCCCTCGAAGCCTTCTCTTCTCCAGGCTGAAGAACCCCAACTCTCTCAGCCTGTCCTCATAGCAGAGCTGCTCCAGCCCTCTGATCATCTTTGTGGCCCTCCTCTGGACCCGCTCCAACACTTCCATGTCCTTCCTGTGCTTTGATTGCACTTCTGTGTTTGTTAGTTCATCTTGGGTTGGTTTTGAAGGGAAATGCCTTCTTCTAAAGGGACAGGAGCAAAAATGGCACAGTCTCAAAGCATACCCAGAGACTCCTCATGTGAAATGCCTCTTGGCTGAAGCAGGTATTGGATAAACTGGGCAGCTCCTGAGAGCACCAGACCAACCTGCACTGCAGTGAGAACTGATGCTGAGCACCCACAGGTTGAAAAAGACCTTTAAGATCATCAAACTCTGGGATGGAGGAAACTGATTCTATAATTGGTAAGTTTGTGTAGTTTCTTCACCTGATTTTGCTTGTGGCAAGCCACCACAAAAAGGTTAACTTCCAGAAGAAAGCCTGAGACACTGCAGAGGATCAGCTTGTGGGAGGGGTGGCAGAACCCCCTGGGGCTGTGCTGCCATTCAGAGAGCCCTGGCCAGGCTGGGGGGCTGCGTGGGGAGAAACTGGATGACATACAGCAAGGACAAGAGTAGAGTCACACTCAATTTTGTATCCCAAACCCAGTTCATCAGACATCTTGATGATGAAATATGGCAAAGGCAGCCACAAAATGACTGAAGTGAAGTTGAGAGTGCCTCCCAAAAGCTTTGTGATGGGTTCAGTAGAGTGGGGGAGTTATCAGTGTACTTGAGTGACTGGAATGATGCTCTGGGAAGGTGTCTGGCAGCTTGGAGGTCTGATCTGTGCTCATGGTGGGAAGCTGGTTCTGATGGAGTACAGCTTGGTAGAGTTTCACATTTGATTTGGGCACAAGACATCTCCCTGAGTGTGCTGGAGCTAAGATGTGGATCTGTTGCAAACCCCTCAGTCCGGACAGCCTCATAACCACTCTTGGCTTTGTACTCAGCTGTCTTTGAAAATTAGGAGAACGAAATAAACTCTTCTGGGGCCATGGTTTGTGTCTGCCTTTTGGAGCCAGTGCCCTTCTCTTGCAGCACACAGCTGCTGCCCTCTATGTGGCCAGATGGTGACTCCTTCAAAGTGAGGGCATGGAAGCCCTTGGAAACCAGCTGCAGCTTGTGTTAAGGGCTTGTCTACTTGAGTCCACATCTGACAGAGACAGATGCAGGCCCTGAGCAGAAATGGAAAACTTCATTCCTAGGTCACCTGAGGTACCAGAGCAGTCTGTGGCTGCTGACCTCTCCCTCCTGAACTTGCTTGTAGGAAGGAGCAGTGCTCCATCTGCCACCAGCAGCCACCACACTGCTGCCTCCTGCCCAGAGCCATGCAGTGCTGCCTCAGCCTTCACTAGGCTCAGTCTCAGCCTGCTGGGGTTTATTCAGACCAAGGCATCCACCAGACACACCTCAGCCAGACATGCAAGAACCAGTCAGCTCAACAGATGCACAAGATGTGTCAGCAGGCGGTGATGGGGAGTGCAAGAGCCAAGGAGCATCGGGTGGAACCAAGAAGAAAGCTTAGGTTAGGCAAGAGGGGATTGTCTTTCGGCCGGGGCGCGGTTAGTCCTTGCCATCGTGTGGAGCCTCACAGTGCAGCCAGCTTCAGTACTCATGGGAGAAAAACCTCTTTGGGTTTTTCAATCCTTGTGTATGCCTCAGGAAGTCCCTGAGACACCACGGTAGTGATCACTCCAAAACCTTTCACTCTAAGGCATCCTGCTCTTTCCCAAGCTTCTGCTGTGAGTCTTTGCTAGAGAAGGGACAATAACATCAATAAACTGTGTCCTGGTGGCCTGCAGCTGCTCTTTTGCTCCCATTCAATTAGGAAGGCCAGAAGCAGGTTTGTCATCCCCCAAACTTCATCCAGACCAAGCTCAGCAAGGGGCACAAAGTCCTGCTGATGGTCATGGCACGATGTTCTGGCAAGGGCTTGCATATCTGCTCATCTGCTCATCTGTCTTTGGCAATCATAGATGCAGGCCCTCATCAGACTGGTTCCCTGTATTTAAATCAATGACTTCACTCAGTTTGGGATGCCTTTTGCTCACATCTTCATGCCTCATAAGACCATAGAATCATAGAATGGTAAGGTTGGAAGGGGCCTTGAAGATCATCTAGTTCCAAACCCCTGTCATAGGCAGGGACACCTCCCACTAGTACAGGTCACTCAGGGGCTCATCCAGTCTGGCCTTGAACACCTCCAGGGAGGTTGTGGAGCACAAAAGATCACGTTAGGTGCTTCTGTGCTCCACAACCTCCCTGGGCAACCTGTGCCAGTGTCTCACCACTCTCACTGCACACAACTTCCTCCTGACATCCAGTTTCAATCTCCCCTCTGCCAGTTCAAACCCATTCCCCTTGTCCTGGCATTACCAGACCTTGTCAATAGTCCCTCCCCAGCCTTCCTGTAGCCCCCTTCAGATCCTGGAAGGCTACTCTAAGGTCTCCTGGAAGCCTTCTCTTCTCCAGGCTGTAGAGCCCCAACTCTCTCAACCTGTCCTCATAGCAGCACCATCAGAAAAGCTAAGAAAACCTCCTTGCCAATGCAAAGTCTATTTCTGTTGCCAGCCTTTGATATTTCCATGCCTTTCCTGGGCATTGACACATAAAATGCCCCTCAAATACAACTTACCTGTAAAATTGCAGTTATTGCAGCATCCTTGTGCCACAGGCAGCGAGACCGAGCCGCTGGAGCCCTGAGATAACAGCCCTCTGTAATTCGGTTGTGCTTTTTTTGGTGCACTTGTTTTCACCTCCCCTCACCCCGTGCTAGCCTGATAAGCATAACCATTCTCAACCCTGCACTGTATTTGGGCCATGTGCTGGAATTTGATCCAACAGCCTCCATTTGCTAAGGATAAGAAATGGCTTTAATGCCGCACGCCGACACCTGAATCCTATCAATTTTTCCCTGTTTCATTTCTCCCAATAACCCAACCAATTGGCTTGAGCAAGCAATTCAGAGGGGAAAAAAAAATAAATGTAATAGAGGTCCCTCTTTCCAGCAAGGTACTTCTGCCCAATTGCCTTCATCTTGAGAATATAGCTGTGAGGTCTGTTTCAAGGGATGTCCTTCAGCAGGCAGCATGAATTGCAAAATCAGTCACACAAATGGCCCAGCAGATATAAAAATAACCAATATATCAACAGGGCTGAAGCCAAGCAGCAGTTACAGTAACTACTGGATCAGCAGCACTAAACTCACCACAGACAGATCCTCTGAAGAGGAAAAGTGCAGGACATTTTTGGTTTGGTTTATATTATTATTATTATTATTTCTTTTTTTTTTTTTTTTTTTTTTTTTTTTTTTTTTTTTTTTTTTTTTTTTTTTTTTTCTCCCAGATGTGAAGCACTCTGAAAAGCAAGTGCTAAGCTTTGGAATAGGTTGCCCTAAGAGAAGGAAATACAGTGGAAAACAGACAGAGGAAGAGTCCTGTCTCTGCTGTGGCTGAGGCAGACTTCAGGAGGGTGTCTGTGGTGGAATAGCTTTCTTGGGTGGGTGCTGCAGTCCTTCCTCACGCCGCATGTGGTTTCCATGTCTTTGCTGCTGCTGTTTTAGGAGTAGCTCCTACCCTTCCAGTCAAAGCATGAGTCAGCAGCTCCCTCCCAGGCTGGGTTTTATTTATACATACTGCCTTCCTAAAGCTTTCAAGGTGTTTGCTGGGCAGGTCTGAGCAGGAGGATGGAGGTAACAAGGTGACATGGAGAGCTACCACAGACAACAAATAACACTGCCTTACAGTGCAGCGTGGATCTCTCAGCTGCCTCTGAAACCCCACTGCAGAACCTGCCACAGCATCATACTCTCTCGTGTTTGCAGGACACAGGCCTGCTCTCTTCAGCTCAAATACCCTTTCCAAGATTCTTCCAAGCTCACACTTAACAGAAGAAGGAGAATCATAGAATGATCTGGGTTGGAGGGGACCTTTAAAGCTCATCCAGTCCGCCCCCTGCAGTCAGCATGGACATCTCCAACTAGAGCAGGTTGATTCGAGCCCCAAACAAGCTAACCTGGACTGATCCCAGAGACGAGGCCTCCATCACTTCTCTGGGCAGCCTGGGCCAGTGTTTCACCACCCTCAGCTTTCTCATGTAGTCTCCATGTCCCCTCTTTTAAATTAAAAGCACCACCCCTTGTCTTGTCACTGCACACCCTGCTATAAGGCTGCCCCATCTTTCTTATCAGCCCCTTTAGATACTGTAAGGCTGCCATAAGGTATCCCTGGAGCCCTCTCCTCTAAAGGCTGAACAGTCCCAGCTCTCTCAGCCTGTCCTCACTCAGAGGAGTTACAACCCTCAGATCATTTTTGTGGCTTCCCCTGGCCCTGTTCAAACAGGTCCTCCCTGTGCTGAGGACTGCAGAGCTGGACCCAGCACTGCAGGTGGGAGTCTCAGAAGAGAGAGACTCAATCACTTCCCTCAATCTGCTGACCATAATCACTGAGACTTGTGAGACTCGAGTTCATCTCACTGCTTCCTACTGAATTTCCTGCATCATTGCTCAGTAACTGCTGAAAAAGTGCAGCTTCTGCTTAAACACAGCTCTTGGTGCAGTAAGGATCCTGGGGTGATAATGGCCTGCTGGAAGGACGAGCAGAGCCCATCCCATGGGGAGCCAGGGTGATGCCCTGACTGTTTTCAGTCTTGGAAGGTGCCAGTCCTGCTGCAAAGACAGGACTGGGCTGGGTGAAGGCTGTGAATCTCTGGCACATGTTACAGCAGGTGAGACTAACCTCATCTGTGCAGGAGTGATAAGACTTAATGACAGCAGAGTTGCTGAAAAGCACGTTTGATCTGCCTTAAAAGACACAGATTGAACTCTCACTCTGCTTCAGTTCAACAGCAAAGGCCATACTGACTCCAGTGAGGGCAGGGCTTCACCTGCAGGGAGCACATCAGATGGTCCAGAAAAGGCAAACCTGTTCTCCTAGCTGAAGACAATGACTGTGTGAGCTGTTGCCAGCTGGGCAGTGGGACTAGATAGCATTGCCTATGAAGCTACATCTGCAGGGGAAGGTGATGCAGGCTACAGAACAGCTGGGAAAGTTCACAGAATCAGCAACCTTCTGCATTAGGTGATCCTGCCCTGGCAGGAGGGTTTGGACTTGATGATCTTCACAGGTCCCTACCAACTCCTACCAGTCTGTGATTCTGTGTGAGCCCAGCCATTCTCTATGTCTACCAAGGCTTGTGCTAAACCATGGCCCTCAGCACCATGGAGGGGGATTCAACCACCTCTCTGGGCAGCCTGTTCCAGTGAACCCTTTTGCCCAATCTAAACCTCCCTGGTGCTCCCTGAGGGCATTTCCTCACATCCTATCACTCGTTCCTAGGCAGGAGACACCAATTCCCATCTTGCTCTAACCTCTCTTCAGGTAGTTGTAGAGTGAAGGTCTCCCCTCAGTCTTCTTTACTCCAGGCTGAACACCCTCAGGTCCCTCAGATGCTCCTCACGATCCCTGCTCTCCAGACCCTTCCCCAGCTTAATTGCCCTTCTCTGACCCTGCTCCAGCCCCTTGATATCTTTCTTGTGGTGAGGGCCCCAAAAGTGAACTGAACTGACAAAATTCAGACCTAATACATCTTAAATGTCTCAAGGTTCAATGAATCAATGAATATTTTCCCAGTGACTTGAACTGAATGTGGGAATGTTCCGAGCAATGCCTTATGCAGCGCTGGGTTGATTCACTGCTTTGGAAGAGCTGAAGATGAATTTCCCACAGATGTAATACTAACCAGAGCATGTTCTCTGCTGTGCTGGGAGCTGCTTCGCCTCCAGGAGAGCCGTTGTGCCATTTCATCAGGGGGCTTTCAGCAGGCTTTGCAGAGGGTGCCTGGAACCCTCTCTGGCATCTGCAAGAAGCAAAGCATGCTTTCAGGAGCTGCAATTGTGTGAAATGTGTCAGCAGTGTTTGCTGAGGCACTGCTAATATTTACCTAATAATTGGTAATGTTTAAGTAGCTATATTAGCTAACCTGGGAAGCAGACTTTGAAGCCCCTGTGCCACCATGCTGAGTGTAGAATGGTTTTGACTGGGAAGACTTTCAAGTCCTCAAAGCTTTTTTTCTGCATGCTGAGCAGCCCCAGCTCCCTCAGCCTGCCCTGCTCCAGCCTTCCCATCGTCTCTGCAGCTTCCTTTGGACCCTTTCCAACACAGCCATGGCCTCCTTGCGTTGGGGGCTCCAGAACTGGGTACAGCACTTCGGGTGGGCTCTCACCAGAGCCGAGCAGAGGCAGCTCCTCTGCCCTGCTGCGCAGGGCACGCTCGGCTTTTCGGTCTGTCCGCGACCCTTGCAGTCTCCTGCCAAGCATCCACCAGCACCCCCAAGCCTTTCTCTGCGAGGCTGCTCCAGCCCCCTCCTCACTCAGCCTGTGCTTGCGTTTGGCACTGCCCTGCCCGCGGCACCTCGCAGCTCGTCTCGCTGAGCTCCCCGCGGCCGGCACTGGGCAGGCGGCTCCGCGCCGCATCCCTTTGCCCCGCTCGGCAGGTTCCGCGGGGTGGCCGCTCCCGAGCCGCGGCGCCGCCTCCGCGCATCCCCGTAGCCGCCACGCGGGGGGGCGGTCGAGCCGCGGATGGGAGCCGCTCCCCGCTCCGCGCGTCCCAGGGGGTCCAGCCGCGGCTCGTCCCGCCCGCGGCCCGGGAAGCAGGGAGCCGTCGGGAGAAGGAGCACCGCTGCTGCAGAGACTCTGCGGCTGTCGGAACCGAGGGGCAGGGCCCGGGGCCGTGAACGGGTGCCCACAGAACCACGCAGGATCTGGCACCGCGGGGGCTGCAAAGGAGCACCGAGAGCATCTGACCCGATCCCCTGCTCCAGCGGCTTGGATGGCGATGGCCAGGAGCGGTTGGAACCTCTCCACCGAAGGAGACTTTACAAGCTCTCAGGGCAGCCTGCTGCAGGGCTCCAGCAGCCTCATACCAAAGGAGTTTTTCCCTGTGTTCAAGTGAAACCTCCCGGGTTGCAGTTTGTGCTCATGGCCCCTTGTCCTGTCACTGGCCACCACTGCAAAGAGGCTACCCCCATCCTCATGATCTCTGCCCTTTAGATGTCCACAAACATTGAGAAGATCCTCTCCTGGCCTACTCTTCTCCTGGCTAAACAGCCCCAGGTCTCAGCTTCTCCTCGTAAGAGCATCAGCATCTTCGTGGAGTTCTGTTGGACTTTTCTCCAGTCGTTCCCTGCCTCTGTTGAACTGGGGAGCCCAGAACTGAGCAGCCCAGAGTTGAGCTCAATACTTCAGGTGTGGGCCTCACCAGGACAGAGTAGAGCAGGAGGAGAATCTCTCTTAGCCTGCTGGCCACACTCTCCTTGATGAGATTGGTGGGTGTGTTACTGTGCTCTGCAAGCTCTTATAAGGTGCACAGCAGCATACAGTCTGGTGTCTGACCATTCCAGTTGTGCTTCTCTTGAAGTTACTGAGAGCAGAAATTATGTGGGGATTATGCATCCTGTGAAAAATGGGGGTGAGAAATCACACTTGGGATTCTCCCAGCTGAAATGGAAGCTGTGTGCAGCAAGGGGCAGCCTCAGTCATACTGCCTAGCATCCTAGTGTGTCACTTATGAAGTGGTGACACATGGAGCTGAGTCCTGACAGAGAGGACAAACTGGGTGTCCAGAAGCAGCAAAAGGCATTAAATAACAAACAGACATGACTGGAGGTAAAAAAAAAAAAAAAAAAAAAAAAGTAATTATTTTCATTACAATTTTTATTATTATCAGACAACGATACTACAATTTAGGAAATTAAAGGCAAGGGAGGTTCTCTGGATGTGACTCAAAGCTTGAGGAAACCCCAACCAACACCTCAAACACAGAGGAAATCTTTGTGCTCTAAGCATCTTGTTCCTCAGTGCTGAGATGTGCAAGGCTGAAGTCCTTGGTTAAACCTGGGATAGGCAGTAGAAGAACTCCCCGCTCCAAATCAGATATATATGTGAACCACCCCTGAGCAGGTGTCAGGTTTAGCTGATAGTCTGAACATGTTCACTCTCTGAGGGCTCATGAAACTAAACAGCAACCTGGGGTCTTGAACTGGTCTCTAAACCAAGGGTGCAGCAGCTACCTGTGGCTGAACCAACACTCTCCACCAAGCATGGGAATGTGCTGGCTGAGGCACCAGGCTTAGCCAGAAAAGCAGTTCTGTTGGACAGGAATGCTGGGGGCAAGCCCACACAGCTTATGAGGAGTGCAAAACCAAACCAAAACCAAATAAGAGAAAGCTCTCTGTGCTCAACATCATTATATAAGAAGCAACAAAAGTCACGTTTTGGGGAAGGGGTTTAGGACAAACAGCAAAAGCTTGTTTGGGCAGGTAACCATCAGAAGGCAAGGAGATGGATTATGGTGCAGCAAGGGTACTTGAGAGATCTGAGACAATCCATAGAAATACCCAACTTCATGAAGTTATTTTTTAATTTTTTATCTTTCTAGAGATGATGACAACAAATAGGGAAAAAAAAAAAAAAGTAAATGAGGGTAAGAAGATGGAAATTGCTGTATCCAGCTGCTCTGTATGAAACAGTCTGCACCAGGGAAAGGCACAGGGGGTGGCCACACAAAATGACATCCGACACCAATCAGTTCTCCGAAAGGTGTCAGGGCTACAGCTGCAGGTAAGGAAAGAGCAAATACCACACAGCAAGGGAAGGGGCAGAAGCAGTGAACTCGCCTTTCCCAGCAATGCTGCTGAGGCTAGACCTCCTCTGTGGTCTTTCTAACCTGCTACATGGTGGCATCCTGCTGGTACCAAGCAGCGAAGCGCAGCGCCAGGCTCTGTGGTTTGCTGTGGCACTGCGCAGGCCGCACAGGAGGGTGTCAGGAGCGCTCTGCAGGTGGCACCGCTCCTATGGATTCGCACAGCAAGGGACCAGCACTTACTGCCCTCACACAAGCCCAAATCTCAGATAGTCACAGTTCTTGGTGGTGCTCAGGTATGAAGCTGCTGCGAGTCCAGTAGACCTCCTGTGCTTGGCACTATGTACTCTCTTGGAGGTCAGCATGAGTAGGAGTTAGAGTTGCAGCTAAACACACAAATACCTGGAGATGAGAAAGTCCTTTGGTCTGATCTTGCTGTAGACTTGCTGAACAAGAGACAAGTGCCACACCAAGCTTAGTAAAAGTGATGAAACCAGCACTGGCTCCTGCCAGCATGGCCAAAGGACAGCTCTGAGCTGACTGTTCTCATGCTCAGTGTAACTGGAAGGCACTAGAGCCATGCAGTGAGGTACTGCTCACCGTGGCCATTGCAAATGATTCTCCCAGAGGCTGTAATTTCTTTGAGACACTTGCTGGTTCTGGCTGATTTCACACACTAATCGTGCCCATCGTTTATTCTGCAGATATTTGCACTTCTGTGGCTCGCTTTGTGCCCTGACTAATAGTCCTCTGGGTTGGGACATCTCACCAGGGGTCCCACTGGAGACTCCTGAGCCTGCCCAGGTCCTGCTGAACAACAGCAGCTCAGGGCTTTGTAGAACTCTGTTTGGGAAGATCAACTTCTCTGCTCCTAAGAGGGCAATTGTCTGATGGATGGCAGAGCCTGGAGTTTGGATTTAGCACCGAAGGATCCCAACCCAGTCTTTCCCAGGGGAATACTCAAGTACCTCTTAACATTTTTCAGGGAGCCAGTGGAGAGTAGAGGACTCACTGGAGAACTGGTCAAGCAGAAGAGAGCTTCTGAGGATCCATCCTCTTCTCGGAGAAGAGGCCAGCACCAAGCCACGTCAGGGGAACTTCCTGAAATGAGGGTCTGGAGGAGGCAGCCTCCTGTGCTCGCTGGCATGATGCAGTTACTGCTGTGCCCTGAGCTCCCTGGGCTTTGCTGCATTTAAAACACTACAGTGACCTTCTCCTCAACCTCACAACGTGGTATGGCCCCACGGTACTGGAGAGTGTCTGCGCTCTGGGCATGCCTCACAGCACATCAGCATCTGCAGAGATCCAGGGGAAAACAGACACGAAGGAGTCAGAGGAAGGTGCAGCTCTCTGCATCCTTGTAACAGCTGAGAAGCCTTGGAACACTGAATCATTGATGTTGGTGGAGATCTCCAAACCTGTCCAGTCCAACTGCCAACCCAACGGCACCATGCCCACCAAGCCAGGTCCCAGGGTGCCATGTGTATGTGTTTGAACACCTCCAGGGGTGATGACTCCACCACTTTCCAGTGCCTGCCCACAGAGTGTCCCAGTCCCACGAGGAGACACCCAGGTGTGGTGTGAGCACTGGGAGCAGAGGGTTTTCAGCTTGCAGTTTTAGAGTTAGGTGCCACGTTGTACCTAAACCCTTCTTTGACCTTCTTAACCCTGTCCTGAATCCAGGCCTCATCTCTCTTGCCTTAGTTCAACTAAAGCATTTCTGTCCTGAGGCTGAAAGCCGCTTGCAAATGAGTGCCTGATGCCTTTGGTTTGCAGGCATGTGAGTCCAGCAGGGCTCTGAGATGGTTTCATGACTGCTCAGTGTGAGCAGAGCTACGCAGACCGGGCCCAAAACATTGCTGCTCTTTATTTGTGGTGCGCGAGGATAAGACAACATCAAACCAGAATGCAACAAATGGTTTGGAGGATTACTTTTGCTGACAGAGTGAAAATGCCCTCCAGTGGCTCTGCTAATTGCTAGAATATTTTACAGCCAGGGAATTTTGGTTAACAGTCCCCCAGCAAGGTAAGAAATTAAAAAGGAAACCAGGTAAGAGTGGGCATTCAGGACAGAGCTGCATCAGGAGGCAGGCTTGTTTGGGAGAATTAAGCTCCCAGTTTGTGCAATGTAACCAGACAGTGAGTATGCAGGCTCTGGCTATTTATAACTCACAAATAAGGCAAGCAGACAGCTCATATAGCCAGGGGCCAGCAGGAAGGGAGCAGTGCAGCTTGATTAGCAAGCCGAGGTGGACATCTCATTTGACATATCCATGTGTGAAAGTATTTTTATCATCTGAATGCTGAAAAAGGTCACAGAGGCTTTAAATACAGAATTAAATAAAATGAAGCCTAACTGGAGACTGCCAAACCCCTCAGGCACTCCGAGTCCCTCGCTGGCTTGTGCAGGAGCTGTAGAGAGAAGAGAGCGACTCACAGGGGACTTGGATCCGCATGGAAAAGTCCAGCACAGGCAGCTCTACAGTAGGGCAGAACAGAAACATTGAGGGGCATTTGGCAATTAGCAAGCAGCAGAGGAGAGGAGCTGTGAACTGCAAACCTCTGCAGGCAGACTTGTGGCAGATGAGCTGAGACACAACTCGCTTCAGTTAAACCCTTACAGAATCCCAGAATCCAAGCATGCTGGGGATGGAAGGGACCGTGGACATCACCCAACCCAACCCCCCTGCTGAAGCAGGGCACCCACAGCAGCTTGCCCAGGATCACAGTGGCCAGGAGGGTTTGGAATCTATGCAGAGAAGGAGACTCCACAGCCCCTCTAGGCAGCCTGCTGCAGACAGCCTCACAGGAAGTTCAGGTGAAACCTCCTGCGCGCCCGTTCGTACCCTCTGCCCCTCTGGCCACTGCCCACCACTGAGAAGGGATTGGCCTCATCTTCTTGCACACTACCCCTGCCCTACTCCTTTAGCTGGTGAGGAGCACTGAGAAGATCCTCTCTCAGTCCGCTCTCCTCCAGGCTGAATGGCCCAGGTCTCAGCCTCTCCTCCTAAGAGAGGTGCTCCACTCCCCTCAGCATCTTTGTGGAGCTTTGCTGGACTTTCTCCAGTCGTTCCCTGTCTCTGTTGAGCTGGGGAGCCCAGAACTGAGAGCAATATTTCAGGTGTGGTCCTCACCAGGACAGAATAGAGCAGGAGGAGAACCCATCTCACTGGCCACACTCCCCTTGATGCAGCCCAGCACACCCTTGGCCTTCTTGATCATGAGGGCACATTGCTGGCTCCTGAGCAACTTGTCCACCAGCACTGGGAACTCCTTCTGCACAGACCTGCTTGCCAGAAGGCCAACCCCTCCCCTGCACTGCTGCAGGTGGTCTTTCCTCCCCAGCTGCAGGACTCTACACTTGCCCATGTTACACTTCAAGAGGTCCTCTTCTGCCCAACTCTGCATCCTGTGCAGGTCTCTGTGAGTGGCAGTACAGCCTGGTGGGTGTCAACTGCTCCTCCCTGCTTGTCACCAACCAGTGTGCTGAGGGGAGACCCCAACCCTTCAGCCAGGGCACTGGTGAAGAAGTGACCAAGATTGGACCCAGTACTGACCCTTGGGGAACACCACAAGCTACAGGACTGCAACCAGTCTGTGCTGCTGGCCACGGCCCTCTGAGCTCTAGCATTCAGCTCTACTTTCATCTTCTTCAGAACAGTGAAGTTCATCCAAATTTACTCAGTTCCTTCCTCTTGGTTTGGAACTCTGTTGCAGATCTACTGGAAGATGTTGATCTTCTTGGCTCAGGACAGTGCTGATACCCTCTGGAATTTATGTTAAGGGCTTAACCATTTACATTGCTATTTTGTCAATGGCAAACCATAATATTTCCAACATATAAGTAATGGTTGCTATAGAAATGGGCTTGAAAACAAACCCATTCATGCAGAAGGAAAAGCTGTGGGGTTGGGTGAAGCTTTCCAGCCCTTTGAACCAAATATTCTCCCGCTTTGGGGAAAAAAGCAGCACCTCCCCCCATCCCTGAGCAGAAACCATCCCCTGGTGCATTGCCCACCAGCACTTGTCAGAGCCAGTTGTGTGTCCTGGACTGAGGAGAAGAACAGAGCCGAGCACCCACAAACAGCCCAGGCCAATTTGAGCTCTGGTGAGCAAAACCAATTCTTCTAGCTCAGAGAAGCACAAATCACCATCTGATAAAGTTTTTTCTTCAAACTTTTTAATGAGTTTTTATGAGGAAAAATTCCAGGAGGAAGATCCATAGCCACAGATGTAGCTGCTTGAAACAGGAGGGAAAGAACTTCTCTGTGTGCCTTTGACATTTCCCTGGGTGAGGCAGGAAGGTATTCAAGCTTCAGAGCACAAACACCAAGAGCGCAGGATCCCTGCGCTCCTGCAACAGTCTCGCTGTGCATTTCACTCTGTGAGCTGAAGCAGAAGAACCAGGACAGCCTTTCTGCCCCATCTTTTATGCATCCCAGGGAATTGTTTTCAAGAGCAGTGGTTTGTCTGCTTTCCACTCTGAGGATTTCCCCAGCACATACTGGCAGGAGGCTTCTGCTGCTCTTCAGCGATAACTCAGGAGATGTGAGCAACCCTTCCAGTGCACTGCAGAGCTCAGTGGGGCAGGCAAGAAGGAAGGGTCAGAACCAAAGGCACAATCCTCTTCTTGGCTGCCTACCTGCTCACTGGGCTGCCATGGTGGTGTACAGAGAAACCCCAGCACTGAGCACTGCATGCAACTGCAGGCTGCATCTGCCTGTGAGTCTCCATGGGAAGAAGCTTTCTCCAGACCTCTCCATCCTGGCAGAGTCCTTCCTTCTTGAGTAAGGCTGTGCCAGCCTCACACAAGAAGAAGCCAGAAGAGCAGTTTTGTGCAGTGTCTGTGTGGGACCAGACTGTCCCTGAGCTAAATCCCACATGTGACTAACCCACATTTCTGGACCGTTGGTCTCTATGCACCTCAACTGCTCAGGAGGCAAAGGAAAAGGACCAGAGCTGCACTGGGCAGTGCAAGTCAGAGATTGCTGCTCTTCCAGGCTTGAATTAAGAAAGACAGGGAGATGTCACCTGTCCTCCAGACCTCTGTGTGCCTATGGGAGAGCTGGGCTCTCCTCCAGGCAGGAAGCATGGGAGTCTCCAGCCAAGAGACCCCTGGATGGCAGCAGCTCCTCTAACAAAAAAACACACTGCACAAATCCATGGCCTAGACCACAGCAGGTCACAGAGTCCTAGCGTGGGGGTTGCACAGGACTGCTAGAGATCACCTAATGCAAGGCCTCTGTTGTGGTGGTTTGGGAGTTCCCTGCCCCCCCACTCTTTATAAATCCCCCAGACTCAGCCAGCTGGAAGTTAAGGTCTGAAGCTCTATTTACAGCTCAGCACAATGTACAAGCAGAGACAGACACAATAGACAGGAATAGTTACAGACATAGACAAGTTAAAGGGAATACAGAAACACAACTCCCCTCCCAGAAATCAGAGTCCCCAGGAGGGGCTCCCAACCACCCTTCCACCATCTTCCCACCCCTCTGCCTTACCCCAGGGTCTGCCTTACATGCAAGGTGAGTTTGGAGGATGGACAAGGGGAGGTTAGAAGCAGAGTGATGAGTTGAGTTACACAGCAGAAGCTCAGCAGACACAGCAGCTCCCAGAGACTCTGCCTTTTATCTATATTTGTGTCCTTGTTCTTATCCATCTCAGCAAACCTATGAGTGCAGCAGACATCACCACTGTTTGCTTTTCACAGCCTAGCATCTAATTTTTTTAATTAAAATATTCCTCAAACCAACACACCTGTTAAATCAGGGCTCCCTGGAGCAGGTTGCACAGGAGCATGTCCAGGCAGGTTTTGAGTCTCTCCAGAGATTCCACAAGCTCTCTGGACAGCCCATTCCAGGACTTCCTCACCCATACAGGAAAGATTTCCCTCACAGAACCATAGAATCAGTCAGGGTTGGAAGGGACCACAAGGATCATCCAGTTCCAACCCCCTGCCATACCTCACACTAGATCAGGCTGGGCACAGCCTCATCCAACCTGGCCTTAAACACCTCCAGGGATGGGACCTCAACCACCTCCCTGGGCAACCCCTGCCAGGTTCTCACCACCCTCATGCTGAACAACTTCTTCCTAACATCCGGGCTGAATCTCCCCACCTCCAGCTTTGCTCCATTCCCCCATATGCTGGCATGTTTAGGTGAAACTGGTTCCAGTTCTTGCTCACTGTCCCCTGTCCTATACCCCTGGGGTTCTGGGGAGGTGTTTCTTCCTTTGGAAGCCTGTTGGACTGAGGCTGTAAGGAAAGGTACGTCCAGCAGCACTGCTGCTCTTGTCATGGCTACGTGGAGGATTCTGATGAGGGCAACAACTGCAGCTGCCCTGTCTAGCAGCACAGGCACCCCAGGGATGTGTTCCAGTGCCTCACCACCCTCACTGTAAAGAA
>VWZE01008320.1:2834-15613 GCA_013396675.1 Eubucco bourcierii
ACCCAAACCCTCCGCTCAGGAGCACTGCAGTCACCTCCTTCCTCTCCCCACCAAAGGCTCCACTCAGGAGCACTGCAGTCACCTCCTTCCTCTCCACACTAAAGGCTCCACTCAGGAGCACTGCAGTCACCTCCTTCCTCTCCACACTAAGAGCTCCACTCAGGAGCACTGCAGTCACCTCCTTCCTCTCCACACCAAAGGCTCCACTCAGGAGCACTGCAGTCACCTCCTTCCTCTCCACACCAAAGGCTCCACTCAGGAGCACTGCAGTCACCTCCTTCCTCTCCACACCAAAGGCTCCACTCAGGAGCACTGCTGTCAGCTCCTTCCTCTCCACACCAGGAGCTCCACCTGGCAGGCAGTGAACATGCAGCACATGCAACTACTCACTTGTGCAGTGCAAACACTCTGGTGGGGTTCAGAAGAGGCTCTTGCAGGGCCTCAGCCCTGTTCTGCCCTTAAACTGCAGCCACTTGGCCTCGTGGAAGACCTCAGAGAGAAAGCTGCTGTTGGCTGGAGAGAGCTCAGGAGCTGGTTTCCCTCTGGTGTTCTCTGAACTGTATCATGACTCTGTCCATGTCAGACCACCTCTTACACACCATGCCCATGCTGAGAGGTTCTCCACACAGCCACCACAACATCTTTTGCAGGCAGAGCTGCCCAAACCAGAGGCAGGTGCAAGCTCAGGAAGCCTGCATCTCCCATCTGTCAAATCATCTTCTTGCTCCCACAGGTGCAGGGAAGGCGAAGCAGCCTGAGCTGCAACCTCTTCCCTTCCCATCTTCAGTTCACCTCAGCAACCCTCTCCTACTGCACAACACAGAGCTCCCAAAGCAGAAAGGTGAGCACAGCTCAGAGCCTCCCAGCAAGGGTCCCCAGAACCAGAGCCATTATAGAAGGTAGCTTCTATTTGGGAAGGTGTTGGTGGGGCACAGGAGTGTGAGGAACATGGAGTTTATTTAGCATTAGCCTTACAGAGCCATTAAATCCATCATCCATCCATACAAATGCCATCAAATCACAGAAGGAAACCCAGACAACCTCCTGTTCCCCAAAAGCATTTCCTCTTCCTCACTAGAAAGAAATCATTTTGCCATCAGCTCATCACCTCCTGGAGGTGTGCTCCAGTCCTGTGTGCCCAAATGGAGGTCTCCTGCTTCAGAACAAAATCTGCTAAGCAGCAGATGACAGAAATTAGGGCATTTTACTCACCAAACTCCTAGCCTGAACACCTGGAAAAGATCTTGGTCAGAGATGGGCTCCAGGAAGAGCCCAAGCCCAAGATCTCCTGGGACAAGCAGAGAAGATGGAAAAGGAAGGAGGAACAGAGATCAGCTCTGAGCTTTGGGTTGAAAGCATCGCAGCCACCCAGCTCAGCACTCCAGTTTCCACGTGGAGCAGTGCTCCCCCCACTTCCCTGCAGGAAGGGAGGTTCTGACCTGTCCAAAGCCTGCCCTGCAGCAGATGCTTCTGCTGAGCTGCAGAGCTGCTGTTAGGGTGACAAACAGCTCCGGTTAGAGACACTCACAGCTGGAATTTCCTCCCATCCGCGGTTGACACTTCCTCGCGGTAAGTCAAGTCCCTCCGGGTCCCACAGCAGCCGTGGCAGCTCCTGATCCAGCACAAGATCCCAGAGAGCCCCACACTCCAGCAAGGAATCCATGGTGCTCCTCAGCACTTGCACAGCTCCCTGAGCTCCAGCTCAGCCTCTGCTTTTCCTGTTCCTGCTGTCACCACTTCTTGTTTAGATTCAAAGTCGAGAGAGCCACAGCAGCTGGGCAGGACTCGATCTGCCTTCCCCCTACTTTCCCACTTACTTTCAGGTCGTCTGCCCCAGGAGCCTCTGGAGATCTGAGAGAGGATTTTGCCCTCCAGAGGACTCAGAACAAAATGGCTCATTAGGGTAAGCCTGCTGGTGGGCAACCTTTGTGCTCTTCTGCTCCAGGCTCACCAGCTTCTGGCTGTGGGCATCCCTTCCAGCAGCACTGCAGACGTGCCAGCAGCCTGAGCAGTCCTAGGCAGGTCTGAGAGCCATCTGCAGCTCCTGACCCAGGCCCAGTGCCCAGGTCAGCAACTGAAATAGCTCCCAGCAGCAGCAGCCCCCCAGAGCAGCTCTGGCTGAGGTTTCCAGGGCTGGGCAAAGGCTCAGAGTGCTCAGAGACTCAAAGAGCTCTTTGCTTGGGTTTTTTCTTCTCTTTGAAAACCAGCAGAGCAGTTTTCCCTTCAGTGTCTGCCTCAGGCTCTCCTCTCCAGTCTCTCTTTCTGCTCTGCAAGGCAGCTCCAGGCTTTGTTAAGGCTTCTCTTGGGAGGAAGACACCAAAGTGCCTCACACATGCTTGCAGTGACTGGAGCTGGGTAGCTCTGGCGGCCAATGCCCTGCAGTAACCCAGGCTCAGCCCTGCCTCCCAGCAGATGTTTCCTGTAATGGAAAGTTGCTGGACAGAGTGTGCTGGGGGAGGCAGGAGGGCAGTAAGGAGAGCCCAGGCTAAAGAGCACAGCTTTGAGCAAGCAGCCAGGTGTGACTTACACAGTTAGACATCTCCATGTACCTCTGAGCACCCCCCAAAAGCTCAGGGCCCCCCCCAGCTCCATTCCTTAGGTCCCTCTGGAAATGGCAGGGCAGAAAATGAACTTCAGGTCCCAGGAAGATTGTTTGGAGTGCTGGAACTCCCTGTACAACTCTGCCCTTGGTCCCCAGCCTTTCCTAACACAGAATCAGTAAAGGTTGGAAGGGACCACAAGGAGCATCCAGTTCCAACCCCCTGCCATGCCCAGGGACACCTCACACCAGCTCAGGCTGCCCACAGCCTCATCCAGCCTGGCCTTAAACACCTCCAGGGATGAGGCTTCCACCACCTCCCTGGGCAACCCCTGCCAGGCTCTCACCACCCTCATGCTCAACAACTTCTTCCTAACATCCAGGCTGACTCTCCCCACCTCCAGCTTTGCTCCATTCCCCCCCAATCCTGTCACTACCTGACAGCCTAAAAAGTCCCTCCCCAGCTTTCTTGTAGCCCCCTTCAGATACAAGAAGGTCACCTGGGAGCCTTCTCCTCTCCAGACTGCACAGCCCCGACTGCCTCAGTCCCTCCTCACAGCAGAGCAGCTCCAGCCCTCTGAGTATCCTCCTGGCCCTGCTCTGGACATGTCAATCCCTCACTCAAGTGCAGAAACACAGAGCAAACCTCCACACCATGACACCAGTGCTGCTCAGCCCTGATGCTGGGTCTGTGCTATGAGCATACTGCAGGACAATCCTCATTTTTCCTAAGCAGCTGGGCACAAAGAGCTCAAAAACCAAAACCACAACCCCAAGCCAAGCAAACCCCAAAGCAAGCAACCAGCCAAGCCTCTGCAAAGCCACTGCTGCATTCCAGGGATAGTGACTGCAGGAGGAACTGTCAAGCCTCTGGCTGCTCAAGGTGCACCACAAGGCATTGCTGGTGGCACACAGCAGAGAGAAGTCTCCATTTAGCCCCACTGGAATGAAGCAGGACATCATTTCTCTGGGCTGGAAGCCACCTCATGATGAGTGAACACTAAACAAGAGTTTTGTAGCCTGGGGACAACAAAGTGGCCCCTCAAGGCCAGGCTGGATGAGACCTTGAGCAAACTGTGCTGGTGGGAAGTGTCCCTGCCTATGGCAGGGGGTTGGAACTGGCTGAGCTTTGAGGTCCCTTCCAACCTAAACCATTCTGTGAGTCTGTGAACCTATGAAGAATTAGGACTAGAGAGATCCCCAAGCTACCTGCACTGTTTTACTGCATGGCAGTAAAGTGCTCTTGGGATGACAAAGCAACCCCCAGGAGGATGCTTCTGTCTCCACACCCACCCTCCTGCCCCGCAGAGATGAACGGCAGCAGTCAGCAGAGGTGGAGAGAGCAAACATTAACCCTACTGCAAACAGAGAGAGACAGGACAGGATGGCACTGGAAGGGTGAAGAGGTTTGGTGGGGGAAATGCAGAGAAAAGGGAGACTCCCCATGGTGACATCTCCCTGATAAGGCACAAACAAATCCTGCAACGATCTGCTGGGGGATGGGACAGGACAGGGAGCTCTGACAACAGCAAGAGCTGAGAAAGCTGCAGTCTTGTACAGGACGGCAGGGCTGAGAGCTGAGGAGGAGAGAAGCTAAGAGGCAGAAGGAAAAGGGGGAAGGAAAAGTTTCTGCAGCTTCCATGCCTGATGGCCACGCTCTCAGCTCTTCAGGGAAGCTTCTCACTGCTTCTGGAAAGGAACAGACTACAGAACACATTCCCTGCTTGAGTGGCAGAGCTTACATCCCACTGACAGCAGGACTGCTCTGCTCATCAGTGCCACCAAAGGCAGTGGCAACCACAAGGTTTCTTCCAAACTTGATCTCAGCTTTCAGCCTTTTCTCCAGTTCTTGACTACTTTTTTCTCCCTGTCCTTGTAAAAGTGAATGAACAGCAGAGGAAGAAGCTGCCAAGCAATCATTGGCCATTTAGGGTGGAAAGTGGCTTGAAGTCCATCATCACCTGAGCACCAGCAGAGGTTCACCTGTAATTTAGTGCCTTGTCATGCAAATCACAGAATGCAGCTTGGAAAGGACCCCAAGGATCATCTGGTCCAAACTTTCCATCCACACAGAACCACAGAATCAGTCAGGGTTGGAAGGGACCACAAGGACCATCCAGCTCCAACCCCCTGCCATGCCCAGGGACACCTCACATAGTGCCACAGCCTCATCCAGTCTGGCCTTAAACACCTCCAGGGATGAGGCTTCCACCACCTCCCTGGGCAACCCCTGCCAGGCTCTCACCACCCTCATGCTGAACAACTTCTTCCTAACATCCAGGCTGACTCTCCCCACCTCCAGTTTTACTCCATTCCCCCCAGTCCTGTCACTCCCTGATAGTCTAAAAAGTCCCTCCACAGCTTTCTTGTAGCCCCCTTCAGATACTGAAAGGCCACAAGAAGGTCACCTGGGAGCCTTCTCCACTCCAGACTGCACAGCCCCAACTCCCTCAGTCTCTCCTCACAGCAGAGCAGCTCCAGCCCTCTGAGCATCCTCCTGGCCCTGCTCTGGGCACCTTCCAGCATCTCCACATCCCTCTTGTCCCAGGGGCTCCAGAACTGGATGCAGTACTCCAGGTGGGGTCTCAGCAGTGCAGAGCAGAGGGGCAGGATCACTTTGCTCACCCTGCTGCAGCCCAGGATCTGGTTGCTCTCTGGGCTGCAAGTGCCCTTCCATGCAGAGACACTGAGTTGAGGTTGCTCCAGAGACAGACTGACAAAATGATGAGTGGCAGTGCAGAGATGGCTGGCACTGAATCACAGAGGGCACAGGCTGGTTGCTCAGCACCTTGCTAACTGCAGCAGCCCTGCACTGCTGCAACAAGTCCTGCTGCTGCTGACTCACTCAGGCTGCCACACTTGGAAAGCTGCTTCTGATGTTCCCCCTAAAACAATGCACAAATTTCTCTCTGTCTTCACAGGGAACATTTTACTCCTTCCAACAGATGAGTTTCCCTCCTTCCCCATCAAGGGTCCCTTCCAAACCAATCCATTCTATGATTCCACTCTGTTACCTATAAAGTCTCCAAGGGCTGAGAATGCCAGGATGAGGGGCAGTGGGTTTGAGTTGGGGGAGAGAGGAGATTGAGACTGGAGATTAGGATGAAATTCATGAGAGGGAGGGAGGGGAGAGACTGGCACAGGTTGCCCAGGGAGGATGTGGGTGTCCCCACCCTGGAGGTGTTCAAGACCAGGTTGGATGAGGCCTCAAGCAACCTGTGCTGGTGGGAAGTGTCCCTGCCCCTGGCAGGGGATGGGAACTGGATGCTCAGAGAGGTTGTGAAGTCTTCTCCTGAGACTTCCAAAAGCCACCTGGATGTGTTGCTGTGTGCCCTGTCCTGGGTGACCCTGCTCTGGCAGGGGGATTGGAATGGATGCTTGGAGCTTCCTTCTGGCTCCCACCACTCTGCAAAGTACTGCCTAGGGCAGGCCTTGGGATCTAACCAGGAAAATGGAAAGTTCATGGGCAGACACAAATCTCATCTCTTCCCTGGTGTCAGCAGAGTTTGCCCTCACTTTTCCAGCTCATTCTCCTCTCTACAACATGAGTATGCTCTGCAGGTTCTCCTGGTGCCTGCTGTCTGCCAGCACAGGGGACACAGGAGCAAGCCTTGCTAGGGAGAGTCAGTCAGAAATGCTGGGGAAGATTGGACCCACACAGTCTAACTTAGGGGCAGAGAGGGAAGCAGAAGGGTGGAGAGCCCAGCTGAGAGAGAAAAAATCCATTAGGATCTGTGCCCCAGCTGCACACTGACCCCAAACACAAAGCCTGAGCTCCTCCATGCTCAGAAATGAAGCTCTCCACTCAACCCAGCTGCACACTGACCCCAGACACAAAACCTGAGCTCCTCCATGCTCAGACATGAAGCTCTCCACACAACCCAGCTGCACACTGACCCCAGACACAAAGCCTGAGCTCCTCCATGCTCAGAAATGAAGCTCTCCACACAACCCAGCTGCACACTGACCCCAGACACAAAACCTGAGCTCCTCCATGCTCAGAAATGAAGCTCTCCACACAACCCAGCTGCACACTGACCCCAGACACAAAGCCTGAGCTCCTCCATGCTCAGAAATGAAGCTCTCCACACAACCCAGCTGCACACTGACCCCAGACACAAAGCCTGAGCTCCTCCATGCTCAGAAATGAAGCTCTCCACTCAACCCAGCTGCACACTGACCCCAGACACAAAACCTGAGCTCCTCCATGCTCAGAAATGAAGCTCTCCACACAACCCAGGAGGGAGAACAACAAAGGAGACAGCTTTTACCCATGGCACCGAAGTATCTCCAGTTTGTCTCTGATCTCCATGGTACCTGCTGGGCTCCAAATTCCTTCAACCAATCTGTACTCTTCCTCCCACCCCCAGAGCCAGCACAACCTCCTCCTTCAAGGGAGTAGAAGGCAAATTCCCTACCCCTGTAAGCACATCAGGTCTACAGAGCAAGTCACCCTTCTGTTACAGCAACCAAGATGATGGAGAAAGTTTGGGTTTGAGGTCTTCTCCTTCATATATTGAAATCAATTTCCCAACCATCCATCACTCCACAAAAATTCAGCATGGAAACACACAAGGTCAAAGCAGACACACAGCAAACTGCTGAGCACACAGATGGGTGCTGCCTAAACCCACAGCTGACCACCAAGCTGAGTTTCATTCCATGAGAGAACCAGTTCTGGAAAACCAGAGCCTCCAGCTCCTCACTTGAAGGCAGGAGAAACACCTCAGGGACCTTTTCTTTCCACTCTTGGTGAACTCAGCCAGCCCACTGATGGTCTGCCCCTCCACCACCAGGATATGAGCACAAAGCAAGCCCCAGAAGCTTGAGTATCACAGAATATTTACTCTCAAAGTGTTGCTCTGTTCCAAACCTCACAGCGCACCTGGACTGCTTTGCATTTGTCCTCTAGAAAGCACAGCAGAGAAAGCACTTTGAGGCCAGGCCTGCCAAACCAATCCATGACCTTGGTTCACCCCTTGTCTCCCACCTCTCCAGCTGGTAGGGATGTCAGTTCCCTCCTCCCCCCCCAAAAAAAAACCAAACCCAAAAAGCATTGGTAGGAGCAAAAGGAGAACACACAAAGCCAGAGCAGTTGGTAGCACCTCAAGGGGGAAAAGTAGAGAAAAAGGAATCCAGGAGAGGGGAAAGGAAGGGTTTCAACTGGCAAAGAAGAATGGAGTGCTACAAGAAGACCAGGTAAAAGCAGCAAAAAGTCATCTTAGAAAGCTGGCACTCAGAGCACCAATGCCCTGGGGGCAATGCCCTGTGGTTTTGGTTTGTGTTTGCACAGTGCCTGGCACCCAGGGGTGCTGAGCTGGCAGAGTGTGGAGGGGTTTTGCTCTCTGAGCAGAGTCAGTTTTAGGTAAAATTAAAGTGGGGGAAGGAAGTGGTAAAGCTTTGTGAAGGGGGCAGCCTCCACAGATTCCTTCCTAGAGCTGCTCTCAGTGGAGAAAAGAGTAACAGAATGGTCCCAATCCCAGGAAAAATCCTGCCTGGAAGGAGCTGGTAAAGAAGGGAAATGGTATCAGGCAAATCTTGACTGGCAACACTTCCAAGCAGGACTGGTGGCCCTCCCTGGAGCCTGCAGCCCATCCACATTTCCACATTGATGCTTTTATCTGGCCAGAACTGTCTCTACTCTACTGACACAGCTTGGTTTGGTTATCTAAAGGAAAACAACTGGGGGGAGAGGGAGGGGGAGGGAGAAGGAACCACCAAAACACCCCCAAGCAGCCAGTGCTTACTCTCCGGATGTACTGCCTCTCATGCTGAAAATATATGGAGGAAAAACAAGAGAACAGAAAGATAAGATAGAGAGGACATGAAAACACAAGAGACCCACAGAGGCAGAGCACAGCAAAGCACCATGCAGCAGGGTAGGGATCTCAGCAGCTTACAGGCAGAAGCACCTCTAGCCCGACAGCAAAAGTCACCCTCAGCTGAGGCCACGGATTCCCCTTTTTGCAGCAGCCTGCTTGGACCTGGCCTCCTGCCCAGGCTGCCCTCTCCATGCTGATCTGCCACTTCCCCACCACTTTGGCCCACCCTGCTTTAATGCCACTGTCTCCCTGCTTCTCAGGTTGCTGCTTCTCCTGTCCTGCTGCTGCTGCTGCCACGCAGCCCAAGGCTGCCCCTCATGCTCCTACCACACCTGACCATGCTGCATCAGCCAGCACCCCTGGTTCTGGCACCTCAGGCTGCAGGCAGGTAGGGCCTGGTGCTGAACGAGGACTGGCTGCTGCATTTGCCCACAACATCACAGCACTGCTGGCTTCTGCTCTGGAGAGCTGGAGGGTAAGGGTTTGAGCGTGCAGAAGTGACCCTGACCGTGCCAAACCACTGCCACTTGTGTTTGCAGAGCAAAAAGCAGAGCCTGGCACAGGCAGAAGATGCTTTGTGCTTCTGCTAGGTCAGCAGCAACAATCCCTCTCTTGCAGAGATGCAAAGGGTCTGCAGGGTGGCAGCTCCCTTTGTCCCCACACCCAGCCCAGTGCTGCTGGGTGAAGCTGGGAGGTGCAGGGTGTGGAGACCATCAGAAGAGACTGAAATGACAAAGCTTTCTGCCCTTTATCTCTGCCCATCCTTCCCCCTCAGGATGTCAGTTCTCCTTTGCCAGTTCTGAGCCATTTCCATCTCCTCTCTTTGGAGCTGGTCAGCATACCCCAAGCGCCACTGCAAAGCCCTTTTGCACCTTTCCCCACCCTCCTCTCCCCCCCAGCCCATATTCACCCAGGGACAAGAGAAACTGGAGTACTTACATTATACCAACTCTGGCTTTTCTGTAAGGACAAAATAAAAGAGAAGCATTAGTCAGCACAGGGATCTCAGGATCCAAAAGAAAGCAGGACAGAGAAACTAGGCCCACTCTGCTGGGTGGAATTAGTGAAGTGAAAAGTGGGAGCAAAGGGAAGATTTCAGAGGGCTTCACAGCGAGGTCATAACAGAGTTCTTGCAAGTCACAGGAACGACCCCAGCAGCACCAGCCCATAATAGGAGTCAGGCTGGGGTGTGCATGTCCACATGCACACAGACAGACACATGTTGGAATGGCTTCAGCAGGACAGCAGTGCCCACTTGGTCACTTCTCAGAGCCTTCTGCTAGAGGCTTCCATCTTCCACTTCTGCTTGCCAAGGCTGCGGAAACCACAGCGCGCAGAGAAGCCCTCAAAGAAATGAAGCCCTTGAGCAACCTGCTCCGGTGGGAGGTGTCCCTGCCCATGGCAGGGGGGCTGCAACTGGATCATCTTTAAGGTCCCTTCCAACCCAATCTATGAAACTCCCAGGAACTGGAGGGAGAGACAGATAGGAGAGGCAGGAAAATTGCAGAAGAAAAGCTAAGCACAACCAAACCGAAACAACAGAACAAGCTTTGGGTTCTTCGGGGTGGGTTTTTGGTTGGGGGTTGTTTTTCGTTTGTTTCCCCCAACATTTCAGTACACAGAGTTTTGCATCAGTCCCAACAAGTGATGCTTGTTTGCATTTGTTGTCCTCATCATGGCATTTGAGCTGGTTGGAGAGGACAGGCCACAGAAGCTCAGCTTGGAAAGCCAGACTGGGCAGTTGGTGGCTGGAGGTGAGATTCGTCTGCACAGAGAGAGGAGAGAAGCTTCACACTCATCCTCCAGCCCAGGTTGGCTTTCCAAAGGCAGGACACTGAGCAGAGCTGGCAAACTCTACACAACCCCCACTTTAGGGGGGAATTTGCCTTAGGGCAGCCAAGCCTGGGGGCACTGTAGACTTTCAGCACCACCCATGGGCAGCCACAGCGCAGATGGCACAGCCCCGCTGGGTGCCAGCAGCCACACAGCTGTGCCTGTGCCCTCGTCCTGCCAGCAGCAGCAGGGCTGCATGACACCTGGGGGAGGCAAGGCCACCAGACAAGGACAGAAGCAGTAGGTTCACCACATTCCTTTTGCTGAGCTCAGCTCACTTCTGCCCTTGCTCAGGCACTGTTGTTCACAGCTTTACAGCCAGTCTGGAGAACGAAGGCAATCATGAAGCTCTGCACCTTGTCACAGAGCCTGTGGAGGCTTCACTCAGGGAGTTAAGGTCATACTCACAGGAACCTCAGGGGAGCCACAGGAAGGCTGGGGAGGGAATGTCTATGAGGGCTTGCAGTGATGGGATGAAAGGCAATGGTTTGAAACTGGAGCAAGGGAGATTTAGGATGGACATCAGGAGGAAGTTCTGCACCATGAGGGTGGGGAGGTGCTGGAGCAGGTTGCCCAGGGCTGTGGTTGAGGCCTCATCCCT
The DNA here is from genome assembly GCA_013396675.1 of Eubucco bourcierii. Taxonomy (NCBI): domain Eukaryota; kingdom Metazoa; phylum Chordata; class Aves; order Piciformes; family Ramphastidae; genus Eubucco; species Eubucco bourcierii. Next base: position 13,630 of record VWZE01008320.1, read on the forward strand.
GGAGATAATTCAAGGTCAAACTTGCTGTGGCCCTGAGCAACCTGCTCTGGTTGGAGATGTCCCTGCTGCCTGCAGGGGGCTTGGATAAGATGACCCTGGAGGGTCCCTTCCCATCCAATGCATTCAGTGACTCTGAAGGCCACCCCAGCAGCCAAGTATTGCAGGCATCTAGATCTCATTCATGGGAGCCACCATTTCTGCAGGATCTCTTGCAGCCTTGGGCATCTCTGCTAGTTTCACTGCACTGCCTCTCCACAGCAAAGCCCCACAGCAACCCAGTGCATGCCACAGACCAAAAGTCTGATGCCCACAAGAAGAACACCCCAGCTGCTGAGGAAAAGCTATGAACTGAAGAGCTGAACACACCATATGGCTGCTCCATATGAACCAGAGGAACATCCTCCTCCTTCCTACACTTTCCCATACACTCCATTCATAAAGCATCTGCTTGAAGTCATCCTCCTCTGCAAGTAGGCCATGGGAAAAGGCCTTATGCAACTCAAGCCTCTACTATTAAAAAAAAAAAAAAAAAAGAAAATACAAAAATAAAAATCAGGGGGAATTAATCTTAATCCATGTCCACAGCACCTTGCCCTCAGGAGCACAGGCTCCAGGGTGGGAGTGATTTTCCTGCGGGTCTGTTTTGCCATCTGGCTGCCTTTAATGAGCAAAAGGAGTCACTCCCAAACTCCCGGGGAAAGAAATTCATTAGCAAACTCTAATTGGCACAGACACAACAGAGTCACTGCTGTCACTCTGCCTTCTAAACGAGGGTGCACAGGCAGTAGTGCCAGGATCTCACTGCCCTCTGCTGCACCCATGGCAGGAGCTCCATTTCTTCCCCTCCCCCCATTCCCCAGCACATTCGAATTTCCCCAAACTGCAGAGCTCTGCAGCTCCTCCTTGCTTAAGCCCTTCCACACAGTTACTCTGACACCCAAACCTCATCTTTTGCTTCCAGCACGAGGAGATTCCTTCTCCCTGACCCCTGCTTTGCAGGCAGAACGGACTGGAGGCAGTGCAAAGAGAAGTGGAGAGAGGATCTGGAGTCCTTAAAGCCACCTTCCACTTCACCTACACCTCCCACTTAACCTTCCACTCCACCTCCACCTCCAGCTTTATCTCCACCTTCCCACTTCACCTTCCACTTTACCACCACCTCCCACTTCAGCTCCACATCCGACTTCACCTCCACCTCCCAATTCACCTTCACCTCAACCTCACCTCCACCTCCCACTTCACCTCCACCTCAACCTCACCTCCACCTCCCACTTCACCTCCACCTCCCACTTCACCTCCACCTCCCACTTCACCTCCACCTCCCAATTCACCTCCCTTTGTTTTACTTTGAACTCACTGAGAATCAGACTACAGGAAGATGTGAACTGTGAAAATCAAGAGACAGTACAAAGGAAAAGGTGGTGGTGGGGGGAAAGGCAGGAAAAAAAGGAAAAACATATTCTTACTTTGAGCAGGTTAAGTCTGTCATACTGGAAAAAGAAACCATAAGCATTAGAACTGAAAAGAGAAAAGAAAAAAGTAACAGAGGGATGGAGCTGCACAGAGGAGTGGGGAAGGTCAGGACTGATCTGCAGGGACCTTGCCAGAGGAGCATAGTTGATGGTCATGGGGGGGCCACAACCAGGGAGAGCTCAGAAGCGGAGCAAGGTGAAAATAGGGGAGTGTGTGTGGGGGGGTGTGTGGTGTTCAATGGGAATGGGAGTTGTCCTCTGAAAATGGGGAATTTTATCAGGAAAAGTGGAGTTTACACTGGAAACAGGGAGGAGTGTGTCTGAAAATGGGAGGTTTCCTCTCAACAGTGGAAGTTTCCTCTCAACAGTGGAGGTTTCCTCTCAACAGTGGAGGTTTCCTCTCAACAATGGGAGGTTTCCCCTCAACAATGGGAGGTTTCCCCTCAACAATGGGAGGTTTCCCCTCAACAATGGGAGGTTTCCCCTCAACAATGGGAGGTTTCCCCTCAACA
>VWZE01008320.1:16304-27336 GCA_013396675.1 Eubucco bourcierii
GTTTCCTCTCAACAATGGGAGGTTTCCTCTCAACAATGGGAGGTTTCCTCTCAACAATGGAAGTTTCCTCTCAACAATGGGAGGTTTCCTCTCAACAATGGGAGTTTTCCTCTCAACAATAGGAGTCTTCCTCTCAACAATGGAGGTTTCCTCTCAACAATGGGAGGTTTCCTCTCAACATGGGAGGTTTCCTCTCAACATGGGAGGTTTCCTCTCAACATGGGAGGTTTCCTCTCAACATGGGAGGTTTCCTCTCAACATGGGAGGTTTCCTCTCAACATGGGAGGTTTCCTCTCAACATGGGAGGTTTCCTCTCAACATGGGAGGTTTCCTCTCAACATGGGAGGTTTCCTCTCAACATGGGAGGTTTCCTCTCAACATGGGAGGTTTCCTCTCAACATGGGAGGTTTCCTCTCAACATGGGAGGTTTCCTCTCAACATGGGAGGTTTCCTCTCAACATGGGAGGTTTCCTCTCAACATGGGAGGTTTCCTCTCAACATGGGAGGTTTCCTCTCAACATGGGAGGTTTCCTCTCAACATGGGAGGTTTCCTCTCAACATGGGAGGTTTCCTCTCAACATGGGAGGTTTCCTCTCAACATGGGAGGTTTCCTCTCAACATGGGAGGTTTCCTCTCAACATGGGAGGTTTCCTCTCAACATGGGAGGTTTCCTCTCAACATGGGAGGTTTCCTCTCAACATGGGAGGTTTCCTCTCAACATGGGAGGTTTCCTCTCAACATGGGAGGTTTCCTCTCAACATGGGAGGTTTCCTCTCAACATGGGAGGTTTCCTCTCAACATGGGAGGTTTCCTCTCAACATGGGAGGTTTCCTCTCAACATGGGAGGTTTCCTCTCAACATGGGAGGTTTCCTCTCAACATGGGAGGTTTCCTCTCAACATGGGAGGTTTCCTCTCAACATGGGAGGTTTCCTCTCAACATGGGAGGTTTCCTCTCAACATGGGAGGTTTCCTCTCAACATGGGAGGTTTCCTCTCAACATGGGAGGTTTCCTCTCAACATGGGAGGTTTCCTCTCAACATGGGAGGTTTCCTCTCAACATGGGAGGTTTCCTCTCAACATGGGAGGTTTCCTCTCAACATGGGAGGTTTCCTCTCAACATGGGAGGTTTCCTCTCAACATGGGAGGTTTCCTCTCAACATGGGAGGTTTCCTCTCAACATGGGAGGTTTCCTCTCAACATGGGAGGTTTCCTCTCAACATGGGAGGTTTCCTCTCAACATGGGAGGTTTCCTCTCAACATGGGAGGTTTCCTCTCAACATGGGAGGTTTCCTCTCAACATGGGAGGTTTCCTCTCAACATGGGAGGTTTCCTCTCAACATGGGAGGTTTCCTCTCAACATGGGAGGTTTCCTCTCAACATGGGAGGTTTCCTCTCAACATGGGAGGTTTCCTCTCAACATGGGAGGTTTCCTCTCAACATGGGAGGTTTCCTCTCAACATGGGAGGTTTCCTCTCAACATGGGAGGTTTCCTCTCAACATGGGAGGTTTCCTCTCAACAATGGGAGGTTTCCTCTCAACAATGGGAGATCTTAAATCTCAAAATGGGAGTTTTCCTCTTAAAATTGGAGGTTTTCCCTCAAAATAAGAGGTTTTAATCTCAAAATGAGAGTTTTCCTCTTAAAATTGGAGGTTTTCCCTCAAAATAAGAGGTTTTAATCTCAAAATGAGAGTTTTCCTCTTAAAATTGGAGGTTTTCCCTCAAAATAAGAGGCCTTAATCTCAAAATGAGAGGTTTCCCCTCAAAATGGGAGTTTTCCTTTCAAAATGCGAGGTTTTAATCTCGAAATGGGAGGTTTCCTCTCAAAACGGGGAGTTTTTCTCTCAAATTAGGGAGTTCCCTCTCAAAATAGGAAGTTTCCTCTCAAAATTAGAAGTTTCCTCTCAAAGTGGGAGGTTTTCCTTCAAAATGGGATGTTTTCCCCTCATAACAGGAGTTTTCCTCTCAAAATGGGAAGTTTCCTCTCAAAGTGGGAAGTTTCCTTTCAAAATGGGAGGTTTCAATCTCAACATGGGAGGTTTCCTCTCAAAGTGAGAGGTTTTCCTTCAAAATGGGATGCTTTCCCCTCAAAATAGAAGAGTTTTCCTCTCAAAGTGGGATGTTTTCCCCTCATAATAGAGGAGTTTTCCTCTCAAAATGGGAGTTTTCCTCTCAAAATAGGAAGTTTCCTCTCAAAATGGAAAGATTCCTCTCAAAATGGAAAGCTTCCTCTCAAAATGGAATGTTTCCTCTCCAAAACAGGAAGTTTCCTCTCCAAATGGGAAGCTTCCTCTCCAAATGGGAAGTTCCCTCTCCAAATGGGAAGTTCCCTCTCCAAATGGGAAGCTCCCTCTCCAAATATGAGTTTTCCTCTCAAAATAGGAAGTTTCCTCTCAAAATGGAATGTTTCCTCTCCAAAACAGGAAGTTTCCTCTCCACCTGGGAGGTTTCTCTGAAAGTGGGGGAAGTGTCTCAGAAAATGGGAAGGGTTTCTCTGAATGTGGTTTTGTTTCCCTCCCCAAATGGATTTTCCCTGCAAATGGGGGAGTTCCCCCTGCAAATGGCGGAGTTCCCCCTGCAAATGGGGGAGTTCCCCCTGCAAATGGGGGAGTTCCCCCTGCAAATGGGGGAGTTCCCCCTGCAAATGGGGGAGTTCCCCCTGCAAATGGGGGAGTTCTCCTTGCAAATGGGGGATTTTCTGGGGAAGTGGGGGGAGAGGTTCTCTGAAGATGGGGCATTTCCCCTAAAAATGGGGAGATTCATCTCAAAATGGGGAGGTTGACTCTGAAAATAGGGTTGGAATTTTGTCCTGTGCAAATGGGGGCTCTCCCTGACAATGGGGGTGTTTTCTCCACCAGAGTGCTGCCTCCAAACCCTGCTGGAGTAAGGAGCAGAGCTTGGCACACACTGCTGTGGCAGAGCAGAGTGGCACACAGGAGCTCAGCCTTGCTAACTTGGTGCTAACTTTCCACCTTCCAACATCACTGGCAGCAGGATAACAACAACTCACTCCTACAAGCTGTTGCTTCCCAGGGAATGGAATCCTTTTTTTTTTTCTTTCCCCAGGTACATGCCACAGGGCTCCAGAAGTATTCCTAAGTCCACTTTACACCCGGGGAAACAGCCACAGAAGCTTTCAGAGCCCTTTGGGTCTGGTCTGTGCACTTCCCAAATCTCCATTACCCACTTAGCTGCTGAATGCCTGGGGCCAAGGAGCTCAAAGAAATGGATGAGATGGATTCCCAAAGCTGGATTCCCAAAGACTTCACTCCAGTCCCACAGGATGAGAATCTCAGGACCTGCTCCCCACACAGGGGTTAAGCTGCCCAATGGGAGAGGTAAATGAGAAGGCACAGCCACACTCTTCTCAGGACCACACAGGGAAAGGACAAAATGCAACAGTCAGAAGCTGCAGGAAGGGGAATTCTACTGGGATGGAAGGGAAAAAGCCTGTGCACAAGAGTGGTTAAGCACTGGAGCAGGGGCTGGGTGAGGCTGTGGCTTCTCCAGTCTTGGAGGTCTGCAAAACATGGCTGGGCCAAGACTTTAGACCAACTTCATCTAACCACATCAGCCCTGCTTTGAGCAGGGGCTTGGACTAGAGACCTTTTGAGATCCCTTCCAACCTACAATCTCCAGGGCCAGGGTGAACTATTATGGTTTCCCCTAACCTGACCTTTCTCTTCAGCTACAGACAGTGGGGAAGAACCTGAAGGATTTGCAATGGAAATGAAAAACAAAATTTTTTTCCCCCCTGGGGAAGAGCAGAAGAGTTTAAAACGTGCACTTTTCAAAGGTTAGGGTTGTTTGGGGTTTTTTTTTTGCTGTTCCAGAAGCAGCAGCGTTTGCCACTAAAATCCTGTGCCTGATGGAGACCTGAGGATGGTTTGCTGCTGGGCAGTAAGGGAAAAGCAAGCTCCAGAGAGAAAAGAAAAGGAAAATAAACCCAAAGTAAGACTTCCTGCAGCTGTAACCCAGTGCTTAAGGACTCCTGGTGGAACGCTCCCTCTGATGGCAGCGCTGCAGCACGGCGAGGGGCACCACACGGAAAGGGGAGGGCAAAGGACTTCAAGCAGATCTGTCAGCAACAGTCTAAACACAGCAACAAACTCATGGGCTCAAGCTGTTTCCTTTCATCAGTGAGACAGGTTGGAAAGCCAGATCCTTCTCCACGCAGATGGGTGGGGAGAGGAGAAGCGGCTGGGAAAGGAAGGGTTTGAGTCTTTCTCCTGAATTCTCTGCTCCTAACTTCTCCCTGTCTTGAACAGTCTGCTGTGTGGGGAGCATGAGGGGGCTGGGATTCCTCACTTGTACCAGAGGAAGGCAGCTTGTGGAGCACAGAAGAGAGATTTTATTCAAGGATTCAGGCTTCACACTGCTTGAGGCTTTCCCTGTGCACAGACCACGGGCAGGCAGGGCAGGAGGCTCTTGACACAGTCTGGTCATGTCTGTGCATCACCTTCCTCACCCTGGAACTCACCTGAGCTCCACTTCCCTCTTGCTTCCCTAATCATCTTAAAGCCATTGCGGGCTTTGTTCTGTCAGAAAAGCAAGAGGCTGGCTGCAAGCACAGCCCAGCACCACTACACATCCACTGCTCAGCATCTTCTTCCCTCCAAGTCTCTCTCCCTAACAAACCTCTCAGTGGTTTAGGCAAAGAGCCTCCAGCTTACCCTAGGCTGGCCATAACCTGTCCTGACCCACACACCTCTACTCACCAGCAATCCTCTCAGGGCTTTCTGCTGCTCCAGACCTGCAGCTTCCACAGAACTTCTTTTCACACCTCACCTGAGACATTAGTCACACACAGTCCTCTTTTGTAGTTAATCCAAGCTACAGTTATCAAGCACAAGACAATCTGGCTTTAAAAAACAAAACAAAACAAAACAACAAACAAAACAAACAACAGACATAAAGAAGCTTCCAGCAGACACCAGCACTCATGCAAGGTCAGGTTGGTTACAAGAGGCATCATGGCCAAGAAAAAACAGTAAGCCAGCACTGGAGACTTCACTGCTGCCTGAGAACTTGCCTAGAACGAAATCTAAGGCAACAGCTGGGGAAAGGCCAAGGCACTGATTTGGTGGATTATGAAGCCATCCAAGCCATTCTGGTTTTAACCTCACTGGTACACGTGTGGAAATGCCAACAGCCTGGCACTCTGTCCAGCATCCCATCTGTGCCTCTGATTTCTCTGCTCTTCTGAGGACAGCACAGAGAGGCGAGATCGAACCTCACAGGAGCTTCTCTCCAATCCAAGCACCCAGAGAGGGACCCTGCTACTCACAGCACCTTTCAGAGCGAGCCCATGAATTCTCACAATTCATCTGGGACAGGTCTGTTCTACCAGGGGTAAGCTGGGTTCATTTGCCATCACTGATCTTTAATATTTACATCACAGGGGGGAAGAGTGTGCAAGGGCAGGCAGCTGAGACCACTGGCCACAAAACCTCTGTCCATCATGAAAAGCAGGCAAGGAGTTACAGAGGTCAACTCTTGCTTCTTAAAAGCATAAAGTGAGAAGAGAGGAGAAGAGAAGGGATTATGGTGGGGGTTGGACTCGATGATCTCCAGAGGGCCCTTCCAACCCCTACCATTCCGACACTGCTCAGTCTCTCCAAACTGGCAATTTCTGCCCCGCAAAGAGCAGCTCACTACAAGGGGCAGGGGAAAGCAAACCTTAAAAGACACCACCTGAAAGTGAACTGAATTGCAGGAGTGTGCTGAGCCAGGCCAGCTCCCACACCATGTGAGCAAATATTAAGCAGATCCCAGTGACAGAAGTGAAACCAGCTTCTGGGCGACAGGCATCGGGGGCTGAGCTCTCGCCGACATTCTCGCAGCCGCGCCAGGAGAATGCCTTGGCTGGGGTCACCACTCAGTGCCAGGGGGAAAGGGGTTCTGAGTGCTGAGGCAACTCTACAGTGAGGGGACAGGAGAGAAAAAAGAAGGCTTACTTTGGAGAGGCGCTTGTGTGACTTAATCGGAGAGAGAGCATGCAGGAATGAAAAGAGAGAAATTAAGGAAGGAAGAAGAATTACCTGGCAAACCATGAGAAGGAAAAACCTCCCCCAACCCCAGCAGAGAGCACTGCACCCCCCTCTTCCTCAGGGAAGGCACTGTGGATGGGAGTCAAGGTTTAGCAGTCAGCCTGCTGGTAAAAATGGCACTGCCCTGGCCTCACTCACAGAGCTTTATGGGCCAAGTCGTGCCTGCAGTTCCCCCTTGCCAAGGACATTTCCCTGATGCAGCATCCCCAGACCTGCTGTGCCCTGCCCCTGCCTCCCACCTGCCTGCCTCTCTTCTGGCACCAGGATGACTGAAGTTGTCATCTGGTCCTGCCACCCTGGAGTGGGGTTTGTAGGTTGCTGTGTGAACACAAAACAAGTCTGACCTCAAGGGCGGCCTCAGAACTGAGTGGTCTCAAGCAATGCATCTTAAAAAAGCTCTTCACTCGCTCTTTGGAGCTCTCACACTGCTCCCTGAGCTGTGAGAAACCAGTTCAGACCAGTCAGCATGGGCCACTGAGTCCTGTTTCCTCTGCTGGCAGCAGCCACAAAGGGCAGGGCACGAAGACCTCTGGTGTGTGTGCCACAACTCAGCACTAAGCTGGGCCAAGATCTAACAACTGGTTTCACACAAGCCATCAGCCATGCCTGGGGCACTGTGAGGTCATGCAGGCTGAAATATGTCACTGCAGCAGGCTGGACATACCCAAGTGCTCTTGGCAGCTCTCTCCTCACACACCACTGACATCAGGGTTAGCACCAAAGATTAGGTTTGGCTCCCAAGGCCCTCGTGTGTTTTTCACTGCTCACACAAAATATAATCAAGAGTCACCAAACCTGGACCCCTCTTCCTCATTATAGCCAAGACAAGGTTGTTTGTGCCCATGGTCAACAGACAGGAAGCCTTCCTAGGGACAGTACCACCCACCCAGGCCAAGATGGTCAGAACACTGCACTGATAAGAAGCAATGTGCAAACTGATTCTGTGCAGCTCGAGGCTCATCTCAGCAGGGCTCAGACAGGTCTGGAGAAACAAGTGAGCCCTTCACAGGCTGTCTGCACAGAGGAATTTGCTTGTTCCATCACTCTTCACGAGCCAGATGACAAAAAGCAACTGCAACAGCTCATTGCAAGGTCTTCTTCAAAAGCACAGGAGCCCCCCAAGGAAACATGGCCTTGACTGCAGGAAGGTTGGCCTGAAATTGTGTCAGGGAGGTTCAGGTTGGAGATGAGGAAGAACTTTCTTGGTGCAAGAGCAGTCAGGGATTGGCAGAGGCTGCCCAGGGACGTGATGGAGTCTCCATCCCTGGAGGTGTGTAAGAAATGTGTGACCATGGTACTTGGGCTATGGTTTGATGGCTGTGGTGGGGTTGGGTTGCTGGTTGGACTGGATGAGCTTAGAGAGCTCTTCCAACCAACCAGTTCTATGACTCTCCATGAGCTGTTATGGAACCACAGTAGAAGCCATCAGAGTCTCAGAGACCCAAGCTGCTGAAAGGATGCCAGAACTGTGGTGAAGTCTGACCCAGGTGAAACCTGTGACCATGGCACTTGGGCTGTAGTTTGATGGCCATAGTGGGGGGGTTGGGTTGCTGGTTGGACTGGATGAGCTTAGAGAGCTCTTCCAACCAACCAATTCTATGAGCTCTTACAGAACCACAGTAGAAGTCATCAGAGTCTCAGACTCAAGTCACTGAAAGGATGCCAGAACTGTACTGAAGTCTGACCTAGGTGAAATGTGTGACCATGGCACTTGGGCTGTAGTTTGATGGCCATAGTGGGGGGGTTGGGTTGCTGGTTGGACTGGATGAGCTTAGAGAGCTCTTCCAACCAACCAATTCTATGAGCTCTTACTGAACCACAGTAGAAGTCATCAGAGTCTCAGACTCAAGTCACTGAAAGGATGCCAGAACTGTACTGAAGTCTGACCTAGGTGAAATGTGTGACCATGGCACTTGGGCTATAGTTTGATGGCCACAGTGGGGTTGGGTTGCTGGTTGGACTGGATGAGCTTAGAGAGCTCTTCCAACCAACCAATTCTATGAGCTCTTACAGAACCACAGTAGAAGTCATCAGAGTCTCAGACTCAAGTCACTGAAAGGATGCCAGAACTGTACTGAAGTCTGACCCAGGCCAACATCTCGAGAATTTTCCAGTGTGATGGGAAAAGAAGGAGGAGAATTATGCAGAGGGACAAAGGGCAGGGAACAAGGGCAGTGCATGGTTTGGTGGTGGTGGGGCCTGCAGGCAGGGGACCCGCGCGGACCCCGGCCCAGCCGCGCGCTCGCTCCTCACCTTGGAGTTCTTGGCCCCGCTGCGACCCGACTGCGAGGAGCAGCTGCGCTGGACCCCCTGCTCCGGCGTGGACGGGGACTTGTCTGAAGAGTGGTCTGAGCCCTTCTCCACCATGGCGTCTGCTTGGCAGTCCTGCGGCGTGGGGGAGCGGGAGCGCTTGCGCAGGATGGGCGAGCAGGCAGGCGTGCTGCGGTTGGAGTTACTGGCAGTGCTGCGGAGAGAGGGCAGGCAGCAGCCTGAGCTCCTGCGGCTCTGCGCTGCCACCAGGCTCACTGCAGCCTTTGCGTGAGAGGAGTTACACCCCCGGCAGGAAAAGGAAAACGATGATCATAGAATCACAGCATGTCAGGAGCTGGAAGGGACCTCCAAAGCTCAGCCAGTCCGAGCCCTGCCAGAGAAGGAGCACCCAGAAACACATCCAGGCAGCTCTTGGACATCTCCAGAGGGAGGTTCCACAATCCCCCTGGGTAGCCTGTGCCAGGGTTTTATCACCTTCACAGGGAAAAAAAATCCCTCCTCATGTTTCCATGAAACTTTCTGTGCATCAGTGTGCTGGTTTGAGGCTAACTGGAATGTTGTAATGGAGAAAATTATATTATAGGTTGTGAAAAGAAAGCACTGCTGATGTCTGCTTCACTCACAGGCTTGCTGAGGTGTTTAAGGCTAAGAATACAAAACAAAAATAGGACACTTGGGCTCAGACACTCTGGGGCTGTCCAGTTTCTGGCCTTCTCCTCCCTGCTGAGTAACCTCACTAACCACTTTCCCTCTAACCCCCCTGGCCCATCCTCCAAACTCACCTTGCACATAAGGCAAACGCTGGGGTAAGGTACAGGGGTGGAGAGAAGGTGGAAGGGTGGTTGGGTGCCCCTCCTGGGGTCTCTGATTTCTGGGACAGGTTTTGTGTTTCTGTATTCCCTTTAACTTGTCTGTGTCTGTAACTATTCCTGTCTGTTGTGTCTATCTCTGTTTGTACATCGTGCTGAGATGTAAATAGAGCTTCAGTCCTTAATTCCAGCTGGCTGAGGCTGGTCTGGGGGCTTTTACAAAGTGGGGTGGGGCAGGGAACTCCCAAACCATCACACTCAGCTTCCACCATTGCCCCTTGTGCTGGCATTGGGCATCACCCAGCAGAGCCTGGCTCCAGCCTCTGCCACTCAGCTGCACATCTTTAGCGCCATTGCTGAGGTCACCTCTCAGCTCCTCTGCTCCAAGCTCCCAGCCCCAGCTCCCTCAGGCTCTCCTCCTCCCAGAGCTCTTCCATTCCCTGCAGCATCTTTGTGGCTCTGTGCTGGACTCTCTGCAGCAGTTCTGTGTCCCTCTGGAACTGGGGGGCCCAGAACTGGACACAGGACTGCAGCTGTGGCCTCAGCAGGGCAGAGCAGAGGGGCAGCAGAACCTCTCTGCACCTACTCCCCACAGCCCTCCTAACCCACCCCAGACTGGCATTGCCCCTGCTGCCCACCAGAGCACACTGCTGGCTCATGCTCACCCTCCCATCCATTAGGGCCCCCTAATCATTTTCCCTTTTACTGCCTTCCAACATCTCAGTCCCAACCTCTCCTGCTCCCTGGGGTTGTTCTTTCCCAGGTGCCAGACTCTGCCCTTGCCCATGCTGAATTCCACTCTATTTCTCCCTGCCCACTCCTCCAGCCTGTCCAAGTCTCTCTGAATGCCAGCACAGCCTCCTGCTGTGGCAGCCACTGCACCCAGCTTGGTGCCATCAAGTCTGTATCACTGTCCCAGTCCGAGGCACCTCACACTTGGCTCAAATTTGTTCCTGCCCCCAGTTTGAGGCCAGAAGCAGCCCAGGAGTGGAGGACAGAAGTGACTTTTACTGCTTCTGAAGAGCAAGAATGGAGACACTGCCCAGAGGCTGGAAGTTCAGAGAGAGATTCTACTCACAGCAGCATGTATATAAAAGACAAACAGGTAGAATAAGTACAACCAGGAGCTTAGCTAAGTCTGTAAGACTAAATCTATCCAGAATCCTCCACACCTTCCAGCCTCAGCAGGCTCAGGGAGGCCTCGGTAGGCTGCATGGCACAGCTGGGAGCTGCCAACTGGGAGCCATCTGCCCCACACAGACCATGAGGTAAGAAGGGATGCTGCTCCTCCTGGAGAAAAGAAGTGAAGGGAGAAGAGGCAGGGAGGAGAAGGGCATCACCCAGGCACTGCCTTATAAGCTCTGATACCAGAAAACAGAACAGAATAACAAGACCACAGATTGAAAGTGGATGTTAGGAGGAAGTTCATTACAGTGAGGGTGGTGAGACACTGGCAGGGAGGTTGTCTCCCAGCACCCTAAAGCCCAACTCAAGCCAGCTGCAACCAGACTCACACAGGAAGCAAACCTCACTCACATTTCCTCACTGCTGCCTGCTCTGCCTACCAGGCTCCTCAGAGCCCCACACACCACATCCATCCTGCCCTACCTAACACACTTCCTCTAGCAGTCAAATCATTTCTGAGCAGCCCAAACAGCTTTCAGAACTCCTCCAGCTGGCCCTGTTCATCTGCAGGTCACTGGGAGCTGGGCAGATCCAAGGATCACCTTTCTGCTACCTCTGCCGTGCTGAGCTGCTGGGGAACCTCCTTATCCCAGGAACACCTGGAAACAGCTGGCCCTGCTCACTGCAGAGGCTGCACAAGACCTTCCAGGGTCCCCTCCAGACTGATTCTCAGAATGTCTTAAGTTGGAAGGGATCTCAAAGCTCAGCCAGTTCCAAA
>VWZE01008320.1:41515-51524 GCA_013396675.1 Eubucco bourcierii
ATCTATCCATCCACCCACCCACCCATCTCCCATCTATCCATCCACCCACCCACCCATCTCCCATCTATCCATCCATCCACCCATCTCCCATCTATCCATCCATCCATCCACCCATGCATCTTCCTAGTGTGCCCCACAAGAGAACGAGGACAGCACTGGCAGCCCTGCCACACAAGGCAGGCTCAGAGACCTGGCATTGTTCAGCCTTGAGAAGAGAAGGGAGACTTTATCACCATGGCTACCAGGAGGATGGAGACAAGGAGTGCCATATAGAGAACACAAGAAGTGATGGGGACAAGTTACAGCATCACAGTATCACTAGGGTTGGAAGACACCTCAAAGATCATCAAGTCCAACCTGTCACCACAGACCTCAAGTTGCTGCTAGGGAGATTCCCACTGGACTCCAGAAGTTTGTCCCCATGAGAACAGTCAGATATTGGAATCAGCTCCCAAGGGGGCAGTAGAATCCACTCCATTGGACAATTTTAAGACTCAGCTTGATTCCACTATTGCCTCAAAAGGTCAAACCAGATGATCCTTAAGGTCCCTTCCTGCCTGGCATTCTGGGACTCTGTGATTCTAAGACCACTGACAGGCATGGGAGAAAGTGTGGAAACCAGTCAGCATGTCAGGACTGGAAGAGCCAAGAAAATTAAACCCTAATTAACTGCTAAAGTGGATTATCTAAACTGAATTAAAGACTCTGAGGACACATTCAGGATGAGGGTGACCTCAACTCCAATTCAGCTTACCTCACCTAGGAAGCTAATTTGGTTTCATTTCACATGCTCATCCATGTGGAAACTGCCCTGGGACTCTTAAAGTTTACAGCTCTGTGGCTGCCTTAGGACCAGGTGGCTCTTTGGGGGACAAAGACACCACTGCAGCCCTGCTTGTGGACCAGTACATCAAGGGAGGTTCTCCTCCCTCTCTGCTGTGCCCTGGTGAGGCCATATCTGGAGTAGTGTGTCCAGTTCTGGGCTCCCCAGTTCAAAAGGGACAGGGATATACTGGAGAGAGTCCCACAGAGGATGCTGGAGTGGAACAGCTGTGTGAGGAGGGAAGGCAGCCCTGGGGCTGGTTAGCCTGGAGAAGAGAAGGCTGAGAAGATACTTTATGAATGTTTACAGATATCTGAAGGGTGAGGGGCAAGAAGCAGGGGCCAGGCTCTTGGCAGTGGTGTCCTGTGGTAGGACAAGAAGCAGTGGACACAGACTGGAACCCAGGAGGTTCCATTTCAGCAGGAGGAGAAACTTCTTTGGTGTGAGGATGCTGCAGACCTGGCACAGGCTGCCCAGAGAGGTTGTGGAGTCTCCTTCTTTGGAGACTTCCAAGAGCCTTCTGGATGTGTTCCTGTGTGCCCTGCCCTGGGTGCTGCTGCTCTGGCAGGTGGGGCTGGACTCAACAATCTTCAAAGGTCCTTTCCAACCCCTCTCATTCTGTGATTCTAAGATTCTACAAGAAAGGAGAAAGGTTTCAGCTCCTCCCCAGAGCTCTCACAGTAGAATATAAATTGCAAAGGCTGAAGGATGTTAAAAAACAAACACCAAAAAAAAGAAAATAACAGTCAAGCAGGTTGCACTTTTCCTTGCAGGATATCAAATCAGATATCAGGTATCAAATTTCTTTGTCTCTGCAAAGAAATGATGCAGAACTGATCTAGAACAGCTTCCTGTACCAACAGCCTTGCTGGGAAGCACAACTGTTCACATCTGGAAGTACTCTTGAGTTATTTCAGGGCTTTAAATCATAGAATCAGAGACTGGTTTGGGGTGGAAGGGACCTTAAAGCTCATCCAGTGCCTACCCCCTGCCATGGGCAAGGACACCTCCCACCAGCACAGGCTGCTCAAGGCTTCATCCAAGCTGGCCTTGGACACCTCCAGGTTTGGAGCCTCCACAACTTCCCTGGGCAACCTGTTCCAGTGCTCCAACACCCTCACTCTAAAGAACTTCTTCTTGATGCCTGAGGACATTTACAGCTTTTCTTCAGCAGCCAGCAGTGTGCTGAGGCAGCCAAGAAGGCAAACAACAGCCTGGCCTGGATCAGCAGTGGTGTGGCCAGCAGGAGTAGGGATGTGATTGTCCCCTCCTGTACTGGGCACTGGTGGGGTCACACCTTGAATCCTGGGTTCAGTTTTGGCCCCTCACAAAGAAGGACATTGAGGGGCTGCAGCAGGTCCAGAGAAGGGCAAGAAAGGTGGGGAAGGGTCTGGAGAAAAGGGCTGGGGAGGAGCAGCTGAGGGAGCTGGGGGGGCTCAGCCTGGAGCAGAGGAGGCTGAGAGGAGACCTCATTGCTCTCTGCAGCTCCCTGCAAGAGTGAGGTGGGGGTTGGGCTCTTCTCACATGCAACCAGTGACAGGACAAGAGGAAACAGCCTCAAGTTGTGCCAGGGAAGGTTCAGGTTGGATATTAGGAAGGATTTCTTCCCAGTAAGGGTTCTCAGGCACTGGCACAGGCTGCCCAGGGAGGTGGTGGAGTGCCCATCCCTGGTGGTGTTTAAAAGCTGCGTGGATGTGGTGCTGAGGGAGGTGCTTCAGTGGCAGTGGCTTAGGAGCAGTGATGAGGTTGGGAGCTCTGGGGCAGTGCTTGGGCTGGATGAGCTCTGAGGTCTCTTCTAAGCTCAGCAGCTCTCTGGTTCTGTGAAATGGTTACAGATGTTGGACCTGGTGAATTTACAAAGACATATAAAGAAAATGCCACACAACACCCAAATGTGCTGGGGAGGGACTAGTGACAAGGCCTGGGAATGCCAGGAGGAGGAGGAATGGGTTTGAAGTGGTAGAGGGGAGATAGAAACTGGATGTGAGGAAGGGGTGAGGGTGGTGAGACACTGGCAGAGGTTGAGAGTGGTGAGACACTGGCACAGGTTGCCCAGGGAGGTTGTGGAGCACAGAGAGGGAGGGTGAGGAGACACTGGCACAGGTTGAGGGTGGTGAGACACTGGCACAGGTTGCCCAGGGAGGTTGTGGAGCACAGAGAGGGAGGGTGAGGAGACACTGGCACAGGTTGAGGGTGGTGAGACACTGGCACAGGTTGCTCAGGGAGGTTGTGGAGCACAGAATCACCCAACGTGATCTTTGATCACGTTGGGTGATTCTGTGCTCCACAACCTCCCTGCAGCTCTTCTGTGCTCCACAACCTCCCTGCAGGTGTTCAGGACCAGGCTGGATGAAGCCTTGAGTGAATTGTTCTAGTGGGAAGTGTCCCTGCTTATGGCAAGAGGTTGCAACTGGATGAGCTTTGAGGTCCCTTTCCAACCCTTCTATGGTTCCCAATGCCTGTGGCCAGTGCCACAGCCCCTCCATGGCCAAGGAGGGCTCCTTCCTACTGAAAAGCTGCATCCAGCCCTGTGAACAACAGTGCAGATCAAACTGGATGGGGCTCAGGTAAGTGCTGAGAGCAGACAAATGCTGACTAGACAGGAGAGATGCATTTTTAGAAGCAAACAAAACTAACCACTGTAACTAATTCAAGGGCAGATTGGCCATCTGTGGCAAACAGCATTATGCAAAGCTTTTTGTCTTTGCCTGGCTGCTGCTCTGCAACTCAAACCAGGGACAACTCAGACAAGTCTTAAACACTGCACTCATAAAATGGTTAAGGTTGGAAGGCACCTTCAAGATCATTTAATTCCAACCTCCCAGCCATGGGCAGGGACACTTTCAACCAGCCCAGGCACTCCACCACCTCCCTGGGCAGCCTGTTCCAAGCCCTCATCAGTCTTGTAGCAAAGAAATTTTTCCTAATATCCAAATCTAAATCTCTCCTGCTGCAGGCTGAGGCCAATCCCTTTCATTCTAGCCCCTGTTGGGGATAGAGACCAACACCAGTCTCACTCCAACCTCCTCTCAGGGAGCTGTAGAGAGCAATGAGGTCTCCCCTCAGCCTCCTTTCCTCCAAGACTAAACCTGGAGGTGTTCAGGACCAGGTTGGATGAGGCCTTGAGCAACCTGTTCTATGGGAGGTGTCCCTGCCTATGGTGGGGGGTTGGAACTGGCTGAGCTTTGAGGTCCCTTCCAACCTAAACCATTCTATGATCCTCTAAACAGCCTCAGCTCCCTCAGCCTACAAACCTGCCCTCCAGACCCCTCACCAGCTTCTTTGCTTCCAAAAGCACTGTAAGAGCAATAATAAAAAGCCAGGACTTGAGGGGAAAAAGACTTCTCAAGCTCATTTGGGGACAGCCTGCAAAAAGGCAAAGCTCTGGGTTGGTTAAAAAAAAAACCAAACCCCAAACATATAATCATGCAACACCTTAAATGTTTTAGAAACTTGATCAGATCAACAAAATTTAACCCAGAACCTTCAGAAGGACAAATATTCCTGCAGCATCCCTGGGTCTTGGCAGCACCATTCATGGCTCTGCTCCCAGGCAGTAGGAGGATGGGACACAGCCTCAAGCTGTGCCAGGGCAGGCTCAGGCTGGATGTTAGGAGGAAGTTGTTGCCAGAGAGAGAGATTGGCACTGGGATGGGCTGCCCAGGGAGGTGGTGCAGTGCCCATCCCTGGAGGTGTTGAAGCAAAGCCTGGAAGGGGCACTGAGTGCCATGGTCTGGTTGCTTGGCTGGGGCTGGGTGCTAGGTTGGGCTGGGTGAGCTTGGAGCTCTCTTCCAATCTGCTTGATTCTGTGCTTCCATGGTTTTATGCTTCCATGGTTCCATGCTTCCGTACTTCCATTGTTCTATGATTCCATGGTTCCATGCTTCCATGGTTCTGTACTTCCATACTTCCATGGTTCTATGATTCCATGGTTCCATACTTCCATGGTTCTATGATTCCATGGTTCTGTACTTCCATACTTCCATGGTTCTATGATTCCATGGTTCCATACTTCCATGGTTCTATGATTCCATGGTTCCATACTTCCATGGTTCTATGATTCCATGGTTCCATACTTCCATGGTTCTATGATTCCATGGTTCCATACTTCCATGGTTCTATGATTCCATGGTTCCATACTTCCATGGTTCTATGATTCCATGGTTCCATACTTCCATGGTTCTATGATTCCATGGTTCCATACTTCCATGGTTCTATGATTCCATGGTTCCATACTTCCATGGTTCTATGATTCCATGGTTCCATACTTCCATGGTTCTATGATTCCATGGTTCCATACTTCCATGGTTCTATGATTCCATGGTTCTATACTTCCATGCTTCTATTGTTCCATACTTCCATTGTTCCATGCTTCCATGGTCCCAGGCTTCCATTGTTCCATGCTTCCATGGTTCCATGGTTCCGTGCTTCCATGGTTCCATGCTTCCATCCTTCCATGCTTCCATGGTTCCATGCTTCCATGGTTCCATGTCACTGAAGCCAGCTTGATAACAATGCACTGAGAAGAGGCTCCTCAGGGTCTCCAAGGAAGCTCTTCTGCACCCAAAGCCACCAGGAGGTGCAGAACATCTTTCAGCTGCCCTCAGCCCCTGCCCTGGTAATGGTGGTGAGGAATCAAGGCAAGCCCTGGGGCATGCCTCCATGCCTGAAGGGCAGCTTGGCTGCTGCCACAGCACTGCCAGGCCCTGCAGAAGGGCATCCACCAGGAGCAGTCCCTCCAGGGATGCTGCATGGGGAGCCTGTGGCAGGCTGCTCAGTGCCCATGCAGACAGCCTGGGCTGTGCTGTGGCTGCCGAGGGGCAGGGCTGGAGGCAGCTCTGCCGGCGAGCACAGGAGTAACACAAGTGTGGTCATGCATATTGCATCTCCCAGGTGGAAGGGAAGGAAGCTCTGGCCAAGGAATTAAAGCCTGAGGAGGAGGACAAAAGATACACACAGGACAGAGCAGTGCCTACAGAGCAACGAGTGGGGTTGAGACTAACTCAGTATCCAGCCAGAGCAACCTTACCCTGCCTGTGAGCCACACACCAGGGATATGGGCACTGGCAGCCCAGAGGCAGCTGTGTGCTGGCTGCAGGCAGAGCAGCAGCACAGGGAGGGGATTCTGCCCCTCTGCTCTGCTCAGACCTCACCTGCAGCACTGGGGAACCAGCAGCAAGGAGGACCTGGAGCTGCTGGAGAGGGTCCAGAGGAGATGACAAAGATGAGCAGAGGACTGGAGAGCCTCTGCTGTGGGGACAGGCTGGGAGAATTGAGACTGCTCAGCCTGGAGAAGAGAAGGCTCCAGGGAGACCTTAGAGTAGTTTCCAGTAGCTGAAGGAGCTACAGGAGAGCTGGGGAGGGACTTTGCACAAGGGCTGAGAGTGCCAGGATGAGGGACAATGGATTTAGCTGGGAGAGGGGAGATGAGGAAGAAATTGTTGAGAGTGAAGGTGGGGAGACACTGGCACAGGTTGCCCAGGGAGGGTGTGGAGCACAGAATCACCCAACGTGATCTTTGATCACGTTGGGTGATTCTGTGCTCCACAACCTCCCTGAAGGTGTTCCAGCCCAGGTTGGATGAGGTCTTGAGCAGCCTGTGCTGGTGGGAGGTGTCCCTGCCTATGGCAGGGGGTTGGGACTGGATGATCTGTGAGGTCCCTTCCAACCCAACCCATTCTGTGACTCTATGACAAACAAGCAGCAGTCTTTTAAAGTCCATCTGGGAACTAGTAGCACCTCGATCTGACCACACAAAAGGCTTCTCACTTTCCCTTCCCCAACAATTCTCTGTCCTCTTTCATTAGGATCCATTTCAAACAATTAACCCTTTGAGGCAGTTACTCCCCAACATAATCCCAAACACAGCTCCAGGTTGGGTGGGGAATGGCTGAGAGCAGCCCTGAGGAACAGGCCCTGGGGGTGTGGGGTGAGGAAAAGCTCAAGCTGAGGCTGCAGTGTGAGTGCAGCCCAGACAGCAACTGTGTGCTGGGCTGCAGCAAGAGCAGCGTGGGCAGCAGGGCAAGGGAGGGGATTGTGCCCCTTGGCTCTGCTCTCCTCAGAGCCCACCTGCAGTCCTGGGTGCAGTTGTGGAGCCCCCAGCACAGGAAGGACATGGAAGGGTTGGAGGCAGTGCAGAGGAGGCCACCAAGATGCTGAGAGGGCTGCAGCAGCTCTGCTGTGAGGACAGGCTGAGAGAGTTGGGGCTGTGCAGCCTGGAGAGGAGAAGGCTTCCAGGAGAGCTTGGAGTGGCCTTGCAGGATCTGAAGGGGACTGCAGGAAGGCTGGGGAGGGACTACTGAGAAGGTCTGGGAATGGTAGGAGGAGGAGGAATGGTTTTGAAGTGGCAGAGGGGAGACTGAAAGTGGATGTTAGGAGGAAGTTGTTTGCAGTGAGGGTGGTGAGAGACTGGCACAGGTTGCCCAGGGAGGGTGTGGAGCACAGAATCACCCAACGTGATCAGAGATTGGATGAGGCCTTGAGTGCCCTGTACTAGTGGGAGGTGTCCCTGCCTACGGCAGGGGGTTGGAACTGGCTGATCCTTGAGGTCCCTTCCAACCTTCCCATTCTATGATTCTATCTCTAGGCTTCAGCTGAGTCCTGAACAGAAGCAGGAGACACTTCACATTCTCTGAGTATTTCTGGCCTCTTCTTCCAACAGACATTATCAGACACATAGAAACAGCATATCCTGAGGGAAAACTCCATGGAGTGCTGCAAGCTCAAGATCTGCAAGCAGGATTAGCACGAGAGGGTGGCTGCTGCACCTGGATGGTAATTAATGCTTTGCATGCTTAATTTTACTTTGCTCCTACCACTGCTGGAGCACAGAAGCTGCTTTTCCCCTTGAGATCCTCTCTAACCAGGACTGTCTGGACTCTGCTTTTGAATGCACAGCATTGTACAGGGTGAGAGAGAATCATAGACTCATAGAATGGGAAGGTTGGAAGGGACCTCAAAGATGATCTAGTTCCAACCCCCTGCCACAGGCATGGACACCTCCCACTAGCACAGGGCACTCAAGGCCTCATCCAACCTGGCCTTGAACACCTCCAGGGAGGTTGTAGAGCACAGAAGTCCTCCAGGGAGGTTGTGGAGCACAGAATCACCCAACGTGATCAAAGATCAAGTTGGATGATTCTGTGCTCCACAACCTCCCTGGGCAACCTGTGCCAGTGTCTCACCACCCTCAACCTGTGCCAGTGTCTCACCACCCTCACTGCAAACAATTTCCCCCTAACATCCACTTTCAATCTCTCCTCTGCCACTCCAAACCCATTCCTCCTCCTCCTGCCATTCCCAGCCCTTCTCAATAGTCCCTCCCCAGCCTTCCTGCAGCCCCCTTCAGACCCTGCAAGGCCACTCCAAGCTCTCCTGGAAGCCTTCTCCTCTCCAGGCTGCACAGCCCCAACTCTCTCAGCCTGTCCTCACAGCAGAGCTGCTGCAGCCCTCTCAGCATCTTGGTGGCCTCCTCTGCACTGCCTCCAACACTTCTATGTCCTTCCTGTGCTGGGACATGTCCTGTTTGCTGAGCCCATGCAACACCCTTCAGAGCCCCCAGCAGTGTCACCCCACTAAGAAATAAGGAGCACTTCCAAAGCTCTCCCTCTCCCCTTGCAGAAAATGAGGTCCCAAACCAAAGCTTGCAAAAATCCTTTTTTAAAGAGGGCTCCAACCCGACAATGGCAATTTCATGGAGCAGGACAGAGTGGCTGCTGAGAGCAGAGGGGTTCCTACAGTGGAGGGGGATGGAGGAGGCAGGCAATCATGTGCTCAAAGGCATGGGGAGGAAGAGGGGGAGGAGGAGAACATGGAGAGAGAGAACAAAGTGTCAACATCTTAACTGGGACACACAAAGAGCCAGTTCTGAGTAAGAACTTAATCCAGGATTAACAAGAGGTCAGCTACCTCTGCAAGGAGACTGCACTAAAAGGAGCTAATTAGCTCTCCTTAATTGCACAAAAGAAACCACACAGAATTAAAGGCCTTCAGGAGCAGCAGATCCCACCTCACCTAGGAAGCAAGAGCCCTAACTCACAGTCTCACAGTATCACCCAGGTTGGAGGAGACCTCAAAGCTCACCAAGTCCAACAGTTCCCACAGCCCTCCAGACCAGACCATGGCACCAAGTGCCACGTCCAAACCTGCCTTGAACACCTCCAGGGACGCTGACTCCACCACCTCCCTGGGCAGCCCATTCCAGCAGGCAATGACTCTCTCAGGCAACAACTTTCTCCTCCCCTCCAGCCTAAACTTCCCCTGGCACAGCTTCAGACTGTGTCCTCTTGTTCTGCTGCTGCTTGCCTTAGAGAAGAAAGCAACCTCCTCCTGGCTACAACCACCCTTCAGGTAGCTGCAGACAGCAAGAAGGTCTCCCCTGAGCCTCCTCTTCTCCAGGCTAACCAATCCCAGCTCCCTCAGCCTCTCTCCATAGGGCTGTGCTCCAGGCCTCTCCCCAGCCTCGTTGCCCTTCTCTGGACACACTCAAGCACCTCAATGTCCTTCTTCAATGGAGGGGCCCAGAACTGGACACAGGACTCAAGGGGTGGCCTGAGCAGTGCAGAGTGCAGGGGGAGAATGAGCTCCCTGCTCCTGCTGGCCACACTCTTGCTGCTGCAGGCCAGGATGCCATTGGCCTTCTTGGCCACCTGGGCACACTGCTGGCTCCTGTTCAGGTGGGTGTCAATCAGCACCCCCAGATCCCTTTCTGTTTGGCTGCTCTCCAGCCACTCCCAGCCCAGCCTGGAGCTCTGCATGGGGTTGTTGTGGCCAAAGTTGTGGCCTGCTCCCTTTAACATCACCCTCAAAGAACCAAAGCAGGTGGAAAGCCAAAAAAGTAGGGATGGTGAAATAATTTTAGGGGAGGATGCTCAGCATCAACAAGTGAGGTGCTGGAGCCAACAGCACACAGGACAAACACTTCCAGCATGGTCAGAACCTTTCTAGACAGTTTCTTCAAGTACCACCACCACCACAGGTGGAATTCCTATGCCACACTTTCCACCTCCATAAGCAGTGCTGTCCACAAGGGCTTTGCTGCAGAATTTATCCTCTCCAACTCAACATAGAATCATAGACTCATAGAATGGGAAGGTTGGAAGGGACCTCAAGGATCAGCCAGTTCCAACCTCCTGTCATACGCAGGGACACCTCCCACTAGCACAGGGCACTCAAGGCCTCATCCAA
>VWZE01008320.1:51753-63512 GCA_013396675.1 Eubucco bourcierii
GGCACAATCCCCTCCCTTGCCCTGCTGCCCACACTGCTCTTGCTGCAGCCCAGCACACAGTTGCTGTCTGGGCTGCACTCACACTGCAGCCTCAGCTTGAGCTTTTCCTCACCCCACACCCCCAGGGCCTGTTCCTCAGGGCTGCTCTCAGCCATTCCCCACCCAGCCTGGAGCTGTGCTTGGCATTGTGCCTACCCAGGGGCAGGACCTTACACTTGGCCTTGTTGAATGTCCTGAGGTTGGCCTGGGCACAGCTCTGCAGCCTGTGCAGGTCCCTCTGGATGGATCCCTGCCCTCTAGCAAGTGACTGTGCCACACAGCTTGGTGCCAGCTGCACACTTGCTGAGGCTGCACTGATTCCTCTGTCCATGGCACTGACAAAGATGTCAACCATCACTGGTGCCAGCACTGGCCCCTGAGGGACACCACCTGGCACTGGTTCCAGGTGGACACTGTGCCCTTGATCACCACTCTCTGTGCCACCATCCAGCCAGTTCCTTACCCAGCAGTGCTCCACACATCATCTCTGGAAATAAGGAAGGACAGCACAAGGGCAACCATTCACAAAATCACAGAAGGGGAGGGCTTGGAAGGGACCTCTGGAGGTCACCCAGTCCAAAGCAGAGTCTGCCAGGGCAGGTCACACAGAAGCACATCCAGGTGGGGCTTGAAGGTCTCCAGAGACCTTCCACAACCTCTGCTCCAGGGCTTCAGCACCCTCACACCAAAGAAGTTTCTCCTCATGTTGAGGTGGAACCTCCTGGGTTTCAGTTTTTGTCCACTGTCCCTTGTCCTATCACAGGACACCAGTGGCAAGAGCCTGGGCCCTGCTTCTTGCCACCCACCCTTCAGATACTTATAAGCATTAATAAAACCTCCTCTCAGGCTCCCCTTCTCCAGATGACACAGACCATGTAGCCCTCTCAAGACCAGCAGAATCATACCCAAACAGGAGCAGGCACTGCACCCTGGTCAGGCTAAGTGGAGAGCACAAAGGAAGTGCATCACAGATCATGGCTCACAGATCCATGCTGACCTGTAAACCTGGGAAGATGCAGTGGAAAAGGTTGGCTGGAGCAGACCTCCCACAAGGAATCTTGGATGTCCTCAAGCTCCCTGCCAACTTCCACTTGATCCTAAAATCTCATTTTTAACTCTGAATCACAGAAGGGTTTGGGGGTGGGAGAGACCTTAAAGATCCTCCAGTTCCACATCACTTGCCACAGAGACATCTCCCACCAGCAGAGGTTGCTCAGGGCCTCATCCAACCTGGCCTTGAACATCTTCAGGGAGATCACATTCAGTGCTTCTGTGCTCCACAACCTCCCTGGGCAACCTGTGCCAGTGTCTCCTCATCCTCCCTCTCTGTGCTCCACAACCTCCCTGGGCAACCTGTGCCAGTGTCTCCTCATCCTCCCTCTCTGTGCTCCACAACCTCCCTGGGCAACCTGTGCCAGTGTCTCCTCACCCTCCCTCTCTGTGCTCCACAACCTCCCTGGGCAACCTGTGCCAGTGTCTCCAAACCCTCACTCTCAACAATCTCTTCCTCATCTCCACACTCACTCTCCCCTCTCCCAGCTCAAATCCATTCTCCCTCCTCCTGGCACTCCCAGCCCTTGTCCGAAGTCCCTCCCCAGCTCTCCTGCAGCCCCTTCAGGCACAGGCAGGCAGCTCTGAGCTCTCCCTGGAGCCTTCTCTTCTCCAGCCTGCACAGCCCCAACTCTCCCAGCCTGTCCCCTTCGGGGAGGTTCTCCAGCCCTCTGCTCATCTTTGTGGCATCCTCTGGACCTCCTCCAGCAGTTCCACATCCTCCTTGTGTTGAGCCTTCTAAATCTTGCCCTGTAAGCCCCTCATGGTGAGGGCTCTGCCTGCTTCTGTGCTCCACAACCTCCCTGGAGATGTTCAGGACCAGTTTGGATGAGGCCTTGAGCAGCCTGTGCTGGTGGGAGGTGTCTCTATGGCATGAGAATTGGTACTGGATGATCTTTAAGGTCTCTTCCAACCCAAACCATTCTGTTACTCTGTGAGAGGTTGCACTGATTTCAAAGCCTGGTGCAGCCACTGGAGCCACCTTGCTGCATCCCAGCTGGGAGGTCAGTGCCCACATAAAGGAAAGATGAGCAGAGAAGCAAAACCCAGGCTGAGCAGGGGAAGACTGCCACAGGCACAAAGGAAAACACCCAGAGAAACAGGAGCTTACAGGTCCCTGTGGAGCCATTACAGCACTGCTTAAATGATCTCTGTAGCCTTCTCTCACCCCTTCAGCACAGAGTTCAATATAGAATCAAAGAAACAGGCAGGGTTGGAAGGGACCTCAAGGACCATCCAGCTCCAACCCCCTGCCATGCCCAGGGACACCTCACACCAGCTCAGGCTGCCCACAGCCTTATCCAGATTGGCCTTAAACACCTCCAGGGATGAGGCTTCCACCACCTCCCTGGGCAACCCCTGCCAGGCTCTCACCACCCTCATGCTGAAACAACTTCTTCCTAACCTCCAGTCTGACTCTTCCCATTTCCAGCTTTGTTCCATTCCCCCCTGTCCTGTCCCTCCCTGACAGCCTAAAAAGTCCCTCCCCAGCTTTCCTGTAGCCTCCTTCAGACACTGGAAGGCCACAAGAAGGTCACCTGGGAGCCTTCTCCACTCCAGACTGCACAGCCCCAACTCCCTCAGTCTCTCCTCACAGCAGAGCAGCTCCAGCCCTCTGAGCATCCTCCTGGCCCTGGACACCTTCCATTACCTCCACATCCCTCTTGTCCCAGGGGCTCCAGCACTGGATGCAGTACTCCAGGTTGGGTCTCAGCAGAGTGCAGCAGGGGCAGAATCTCCTCCCTCAGCCTCTGCCCACACTGCTCCTGCTGCAGCCCAGGCTCTGGTTGCTCTCTGGGCTGCCAGTGCACACTGCTGGCTCAGGTTGAGCTTCTCCTCCACAGGATCCTTATGCTCAGAGGAATAAAGCACAGTGCAAGAGCTGTTGTCCCATCCCTCCCCACTCAGTCCCAGGGGCTCCAGCACTGGATGCAGTACTCCAGGTAGGGTTGGAGCAGAGAGGCAGAATCCCCTCCCTGGCCCTGCTGCAGCCCATACCTTTGTACTTCCAGTTACATTGAGAAGTAAGCATGAAGGACGAGCAGCAGCAGAACTTCACCTCAAACCCAACACAAGCCACATTCTTCGGATGCCACTGGGAGCAGGAGGAAGCCACATCCCCCTCCTGGGCAGCAGCCCCCTGCAGGCTGCTCCACGGCAAGCTCAGCAGAGCACTGCCTGACATCTGCCTGAAGCTTCAGCAGCTGCCTTAGGAGAGAGCCAAACGCTGCTCTGTGCCAGGGGCTGGGCTACAGCAGGACTCCTGGTACAGGCATGCCCCACTCCTGCCATCCCCTTCACCACCACCATTTCCTATTCCACACTGGCTGGAAGGGCTCAGACCTTATGAGGAGAAGAGGAAAAGGGCACTAAAAGGGTCCAGGTTGCCTGCTGAGCAGTGCTGGTAGCTCAGGGACAGTTCTGCCACTTCTGTGTTCCTCCAGTCTGCCCAGAATCAGCCTCCAAAGCACTACCCCTTCAGACTGCTCCTGAGCCATCTCCAGTTTCCAGTCCCATTCCCACACACTGTACTCAGCTCTGTTCTCTCTCCTGGACTTTCTCAACCTTGTCTGACCCTCTGGTGCCAGGTTCCTGTGATCTTCTGCTGGGCTCACCCAGAAACTCCCTGACCACAGCGAGCAGTTCCTCAGCCCTGCAGAACATCGCTCCCCAAAGAGCCTTGCTCAGGTTCTTCCCCCACACCCCCATCCCTTCCACCCCAACCCAGCCTCCTCCTTAGCAGCCTCTCCCTGAGGAGCCTCCTGGCCTCCCAGCACACACAAACACAGAGGAACCTGCACAGGGAGGAGTCCTCCTGCCCTGCCTGGGAGACGACCAAGGCAGAGCTCAGCGACCGCATGGCAGGGCACCTCCGGCTCTGAAAGCACTCTGCCAGCTGCAGGCAGCAGCGACCCTGCTGGGGCACAGACCCTGAAACCATGCCAGGGTCTCACTGCTCCGCTGCCCTGATGCATTCTATGCCCTCAGAAGTAGCTGACAAAAAGATTCCCTGCTCTGATAGCAGCTCGGCATGGCTGAAACAAAGCTCTCTTTGCAGCCTGCTGCCCAGCTCTGGCATCTGAACTGGTTGCTGCCCACTGGAAAGAAAAGGTCCCACTGTCTCTTTAAGAATGCCCTGTAGCCCACATCGGCAGGGCTCTGTTAACCCTGGCTGCTCCTCACTCCATTCACTGATGACAGCCACAACATGCTGAGAACACCTCATGGCTCTCCACAGCTCCCTGCAAGGAGGCTGCAGTGAGGTGGAGTTGGGTTCTGCTCCCTAGGATCAGGGGATAGGAGGAGAGGAAATGTCCTGAAATTGTGCCAGGGGACAGCCAGGTTGGACATTAGGAACAATTTGTTTGCTGCAAGAGTGGTCAGGGATTGGCACAGGCTGCCCAGGGAGGTGGTGGAGTGCCCATGCCTGGAGGTGTTGAAAGAAGTAGTAGAAGTGGCTGTTTGGGATGTGGTGCATCATAGAATGGGAAGGTTGAAAGGGACCTCAAGGATCATCCAGTCCCAACCCCCTGCCATAGGCAGGGACACCTCCCACTAGCACAGCTCACTCAAGGCCTCATCCAACCTGGCCTTGAACACCTCCAGGCAGGGAGCGTCCACAACCTCCCTGGGCAACCTGTTCCAGTGCCTCACCACCCTCACTGTAAAGAACTTCCTCCTAACACCCAGTCTAAATCTCCCCTCTGCCAGTTCAAACCCATTCCCCTTGTCCTGTCATTGCAGGACCTTGTAAATAATCCTTCCCCAGCCTTCCTGTAGGCCCCCTTCAGATACTGGAAGGCTACTATCAGGTCCCCTCGAAGCCTTCTCCTCTCCAGGCTGCAGAGCCCCAACTCTCTCAGCCTGTCCTCATAGGAGAGCTGCTCCAGCCCTCTGATCATCTTTGTGGTCCTCCTCTGTGTAGTAGTCATGGAGGTGTTGGGTAAGAGGTTGGAGTGGGTGAAGAAGTGGACTGCTGAGAGCTGAGCCTGCTTTGAGCCAGAGGCCTCCAGAGATCCCTTCCAGTAGGATGAGGGCCAAGGGCTTGGCACAGGCTGCCCAGGGAGGTGGTGGAGTCCCCATCCCTGCAGGTGTTGAAGCAAGTTGTGCCCATGGCAGTTTGGGCCATGGTTTGGTGGCCATGGAGGGTTGGGTTGCTGGATGACCTGAAAGGTCTTTTTCAACCCAAACAATTCTCTGATTCTGTGATTCTGTGTCAGGATTTCTCCTTCTCTCACCTACCTGTTCTGCTGCCCTGCTACATCTGCTCCAGGTTGCTGCACACCCCTGGCACCCCAAACACCTCTGCAGGGGCACTCCAGCAGAGCTTTACCAAACACCCCTGGCACTCCCCACTACAGAAACCACCAGGGAGCAGTTCTGTGACCACAAAGGAGCAGAGCAGTCAGCATGGACCTAAGCATCTCAGTTGCCTCTGAACTCAACATCCTTCCTCCCACAGAGCACTCTGCCTACTGAGTCACTTCCACAGCCAAACTGCCTCTTCACCCTGCTGAGCTGGAGGGGACCTCCCCCAGACCTTATCAGGCACAACACAAACCACCTACTTCCCTGATACCACAGCAGGCAGCACAGCCAGCAGGAGCAGAGAGCTTTGTCTTCCACCCAGGGGGATTTCCAAACAGAAAGCTCTTGGAAAGGTCACCTTCCACCCAGGGTTTCCAAAAGGCAGAAGATAGCAAATGTCTGTGGGCAGCAGGGCAAGGGAGGGGATTGTGCCCCTTGGCTCTGCTCTCCTCAGACCCCACCTGCAGTGATCATGTTGGGTGATTCTGTGCTCCACAACCTCCCTGGGCAACCTCCCAGGTTGTCTCACCACCCTCACTGCAAACAACTTCCTCCTAACATCCACTTTCAATCTCCCCTCTGACACTTCAAACCCATTCCTCCTCCTCCTGCCATTCCCAGACCTTCTCAATAGTCCCTCCCCAGCCTTCCTGCAATCCCCTTCAGATCCTGCAAGGCCACTCCAAGCTCTCCTGGAAGCCTTCTCCTCTCCAGGCTGCACAGCCCCAACTCTCTCAGCCTGTCCTCACAGCAGAGCTGCTGCAGCCCTCTCAGCATCTTTATGGCCCTCCTCTGGATCTGCTCCAACCCTTCCATGGCCTTCCTGTGCTGGGGGCTCCAGAACTGTACACAGTAGATGGGATGCAAAGTCCTGTGAGGAGCAAAAGAAAGGGAACAACCCAAACCCCACAGGGGAATCTTTCCCTGCAGGTTGCAGTGGTTTGCAGAGCCAAATCCCCAGCAGCCATTTCTTGGTGGCCTCCTCTGCACTGGCTCCAACACTTCTATGGCCTTCCTGTGCTGGGGGCTCCACAACTGCACCCAGGACTCCAGATTTGCTCTGTATCATTTCACCTCTACCAGGAACTTTCCTGTCAGAGTGTCATATAACCAGAAAGGACATTCTCATGGTGCAGTAAGTTCAAAGGAAGGAAACAAAAACATCACCACATTCATGAGGCTCATTTCTGAAAAGAAACTCCAAGGGTAAACAAAGTGAAGTGGTCAACAAATATTTGAGGAATGCAAACACCAAAAGGGAAAGCAAAGCTGTGTCAGAAAAGGCTTTGTACCAGCAAGCAACGAGATTAATGTTGAGTTGAGGGGGGAAAAAAATAGGCTGAAGCAGAATGCTTGCAGCCAAGAGCATGGGAGAAGTGGCACAAAGCAATTCACCTCTCGTGGTTACAAACAGGTAACCATGAATAAGGACACAGCAAGGACCTGTCCCTCACTGGCAGGCACAGGGATCAATGCCTCAATCCCATCAATACCTTTTCTGTCTCTGGTTCTGCTTTCCACCATCTTCCCAACTGGCAGCAGCCCAATGCAACAACTTCTTGGGGTTTCTCCCTCTCTGCTCTGCCCTGGGGAGGCCACATTTAGAGTCCTGTGGCCAGTTCTGGGCTCCCCAGTTCAAGAGGGGCAAGGATAGACCTGAGAGTGTCCAATGGAGGTTGGGAAGATGCTGAAGGGCCTGGAGCATCTGTGTGAGGAGGGGAGGCTGAGAGCCCTGGGGCTGATCTTAAAGCAAAGTTTGCAGCTCTGTGGCTGCCTTAGCACCTGGTGGCTCTTTGGGGGGACAAAGACAGCACTGCAGCCCTGCTCATGGATGTCTTTATGCCAGCAGGTCAAGGGAGCTTCTCCTTCACCTCTATTCTGCCCTGGTGAGGGCACATCTGGAGTAGTGTGTCCAGTTCTGGGCTCCCCAATTCAGGAGGGACAGTGTCCAGTGGGGGCTAGGAGGATGCTGAAGGGATTGGAACAGCTGTGTGAGGAGGAAGGCTGAGAGCCCTGGGGCTGGAGAAGAGAAGGCTGAGAGGGGATCTTAGTAGTGTCTATAAAAACTGAAGGTTGGAGGACAAGAAGGAGGAGCCAGGCTCAGTGCTGTCCTGTGCTAGGGCAAGGGGCAACAGACACAAAGCACCACACAGGGAGTTCTGCATCAACAGGAGGAGAAACTTTGGTGTGGGAGCCCTGGAGCAGGCTGTCCAGAGAGGTTGTGGAGCCTCCTTCTCTGGAGACCTTCCAAGACCTTTCCGGTAGTGTTGCTGTGTGCCCTACCCTGGTGCCCCTGCTCTGGCAGGGGGGGTTGGACTGGATGAGCTCTGGAGGTCCCTCCCAACCCCTCCCAGTCTCTGGCTGGTTGGTGCCACAGCTGCTTCACTATCACAATGTAGAGCATTGTTTTGACTTGCTCTATTTTTGTTGCCCCAAGCTCCAAGGAAACCAGACCCATATAATTTGGAGTTTCATGTGGGCAACCTTGCAAAGCAGCAACTAAATCATCTCCAACTCTTAATCTGGGCTATGATACTTGAAAGAACAAATGTCCTTGTGATAATTATGGCATTTCCAAACACCAGCAAGGCTAAGGCAGCTTTGGGCTCAGCTGGTGACTCCAGACCCCTGAGCAGTGCAGGGGATATTGCTGCCTGCTTTGCATTTCTGATGCTGGCATAAAACCTTTGCTCTCCTTAGGGATCTGGTTTAAGCTATAATGATTTTTTTTTTTTTTTTCCTTGCCTAAGCCAAGCCTCCAGCAGAGAACTTTTCTTGTACACTTCTGTTGGTAAGGATCTTCAAAGTGAAAGAGCCTTGAATCTCTCTGTGCCTCATAAGCAAACCAAGGCTGATGCCACTTCACAGCATCACAGTCTCACAGTATCACCAAGGTTGGAAGAGACCTCAAAGCTCATCAAGACCAACCCATTCCCACAGCCCTCCAGACCAGACCATGGCACCAAGTGCCACGTCCAAACCTGCCTTGAACACCTCCATGGTGACTCCACCACCTCCCTGGGCAGCCCATTCCAGCAGGCAATGACTCTCTCAGGCAACAACTTTCTCCTCACCTCCAGCCTAAACTTCCCCTGGCACAGCTTGAGACTGTGTCCTCTTGTTCTGCTGCTGCTTGCCTGAGAGAAGAAAGCAACCTCCTCCTGGCTACAACCACCCTTCAGGTAGCTGGAGACAGCAAGAAGGTCTCCCCTGAGCCTCCTCTTCTCCAGGCTAACCAATCCCAGCTCCCTCAGCCTCTCTCCATAGGGCTGTGCTCCAGGCCTCTCCCCAGCCTCGTTGCCCTTCTCTGGACACACTCAAGCACCTCAATGTCCTTCTTCAATGGAGGGGCCCAGAACTGGACACAGGACTCAAGGTGTGGCCTAAGCAGTGCAGAGTCCAGGGGGAGAATGAGCTCCCTGCTCCTGCTGGCCACACTCTTGCTGATGCAGGCCAGGATGCCATTGGCCTTCTTGGCCACCTGGGCACACTGCTGGCTCATGTTCAGGTGGGTGTCAATCAGCACCCCCAGATCCCTTTCTGTTTGGCTGCTCTCCAGCCACTCCCACCCCAGCCTGTAGCTCTGCATGGGGTTGTTGTGGCCAAAGTGCAGCACCTGGCACTTGGATTTGTTGAGCTCCATCCCCTTGGACTCTGCCCATCTGTGCAGGCGGTCGAGGTCCTGCTGCAGAGCCCTTCTGCCCTCCAACCCAGCAACATCAGCCCCCAGCTTGGGGTCAGCTGCAAATTTGCTGTGCCTGACTCGATGCCCTCGTCCAGATCATCACTGAAGATGTTCCAGAGGATGGGGCCCAGCACTGATCCCTGGGGCACACTGCTAGTGCCAGGCCTCCAGCTGCATGTGGCACCATTCACCACCACTCTCTGGGCTCTGCCCTCCAGCCAGTTCCTAACCCAGCACAGAGTGTTGGCATCCAAGACATGAGCTCACAGCTTAGCCAGCAGTGTGCTGTGGGGGACAGTGTCAAAGGCCCTGCTGAAGTCCAGGCAGACCACATCCACAGGCCTCCCCACATCCACCAGGCAGGTCACCTGATCATAGAAGGAGATCAGGTTGGAGAGGCAGGATCTGCCCTTCCTAAATCCATGTTGGCTGGACCTGAGCCCTTGGCCATCCCTCAGGTGTGCAGTTAATGCCCCCAGTGCACTTCCTTTCCCCTACCTCTTTCTACCTTGACTACTTCAGATGTAAGCTCCTCAAGCTTACATCAAACTGTCTCTGGGGGTGAGCATGAAAATCTCCTCCTACATCAAGGCCCTTCCTTGAAGATCCTCTCTCACTGCAAACCAGCACAGCCCTAGACACAGATCCACTCCCCAAGCCAACTCTGCTGTCACAGAGGCACAGGATTGTGCTGCTTGGAAAAGCCCTTCAAGAGCACCCAGGCCAACATCAACCCAACCCTCCATGGCCACCAAACCATGGCCCAAACTGCCATGGGCACAGCATGCTTCAACACCTGCAGGGATGGAGACTCCACAATCTCCTGGGCAGCCTGTGCCAAGCCCTTGGCCCTCATCCTACTGGAAGGGATCTCTGGAGGCCTCTGGCTCAAAGCAGGCTCAGCTCTCAGCAGTCCACTTCTTCACCCACTCCAACCTCCTACCCAACACCTCCATGGTCATTACACCACGTCCTAAACAGCCACTTCTACTCCTTCCTTCAACACCTCCAGGCATGGGGACTACTCCACCACCACCTCCCTGGGCAGCCTGTGCCAAGCCCTGACCACTCCTGCAGCTGACAACATTTCCCCTAATATTCAGTCATGCAAAGAGTTGTCTCAGTTCAAAAAACACTCTAAGAGCATCCAGTCCAACATCAACCCAACCCCACCATGGTCACCACACCATGGCCCCAAGTGCCATGGCCACAGCTTGCTTGAACACCTGCAGGGATGAGGACTCCACCACCTCCCTGGGCAGCCTGTGCCAGGCCCTGACCAATCCCTTGGCACTCATCCTACTGGAAGGGATCTCTGGAGGTCTCTGGCTCAAAGCAGGCTCAGCTCTCAGCAGTCCACTTCTTCACCCACTCCAGCCTCCTACCCAACACCTCCATGGCCATTACACCACGTCCCAAACAGCCACTTCTACTCCTTCCTTCAACACCTCCAGGTATGGGGACTCCACCACCACCTCTCTGGGCAGCCAGTGCCAAGCCCTCACCACTTGCAGCAAAGAAATTCTTCCTCATCTCCAACCTAACTCTGCCCTGGCACAATTTCAGGCTTTTCCTCTCCTTCTATCACCTGCCTTTGAAAGAGAAGCTCAGAAGAACCATTAAGGAATCAATTCCTTCTGCTGAAGAAGCTGGAAAAGTGCTTCAACAGGGATTTGAAGCACTGCTGGTGCTGAACTGCCTTGACCCCAGCCACTGAATGCTGCTCAGACTGCCCAAGGTGCAGTCCCTGCACACAAACCTTCTTTCATGCCATACAGCTGAGCAACAATTTGCCTCCCAAACTTCATTCCAAAAATTCCCATCAGATTGAAGGGCACCAGACCAGAGTGGGCAGCTCTCCTCCAGTCCCGAGAGCTTGAGCACCCACAACCCACTCTCCTCTTTCACACCTCTAGAGCTTAAGATCAGGTTGGATGAGACCTTGAGTGACCTGCTCTAGTGGGAGGTGTCCCTGCCTATGGCACAGGGGGGATGGAACTGGCTGAGCTTTGAGGTCCCTTCCAACCTAAACCATTCTGTGATTTCTATTTCTATTTGTTCTAGGCTGGAAGAGTGGAGATTTAGACTATTTTGATCATGATCAGAACACAGCCTCTGCGGGACAGGTTTGGAGATTTGGGGTTGTGCAGTCTGGAGAAGAGAAGGCTCCAGGGAGACCTCAGAGCAACCTTCCAGTACCTGAAGGGACTTCAGGAGAGCTGGGGACAAGGGTTGGGAGTAACAGGATGAGGGAGAATGGCTTTGAGCTGGGACAGGGGAGATGAGGAAGAGACTGTTGAGAGTGAGGGTGGGAAGAGAGGCACAGGTAGTCCAGGGAGGTTATGGATGTCCCTTGCCTGGAGAGATGTTCAAGGCCAAGCTGGATGAGTGGTTTGAAACTGGAGCAGGGCAGATTGACAAGGGTTTGTAATGTCAGGAGGAGGAGGAGGAGGAGGATGGGTTTGAACTGGCAGAGGAGAGACTGAAACTGGATGGGAGGAAGAAGTTCTTTGCAGTGAGGGTGGGGAGAGACTGGCACAGGCTGGACAGGGAGGCTGTGAATGTCCCATGCCTGGAGGTGTTGAAAGCCAAGATGGATGAGGCCTTGAGCAACCTGGGCTGGTGTGAGTTGTCCCTGCCCATGGCAGGTGGATTGGAACTGAATGATCTTGAAGGT
>VWZE01008320.1:65410-77212 GCA_013396675.1 Eubucco bourcierii
AAAAAAAAAAAAGTAGAAAAAGCAAAGAAAAAAAACATCACCAAAGCAAATTCTTCCCTCTCTGCTCCTCTGCCATATGCACAGAGTAGCTCTGACACTGGCACAGGCTGCCCAGGGAGGTGGTGGAGTCTCCATCCCTGGAGGTGTTCAAGAAATGTGTGGCCATGGCCTCTGGGACATGGTTCAGTGGCCCTGGTGGGGTTGGGCTGTTGGTTGGAGTGGATGATTCATAGATTCCTAGAATGGGTTGGATTGGAAAGGACCTCAAAGCTCATCCAGTCCCAACCCCCTGCCATGGGCAGGGACACCTCCCACCTGCACAGGTTGCTCAAGGCCTCCTCCAAGGCCTGTGCCAGTCTCTCCCACCCACACTCTCAAGAATCTCTTCCTCAACTCCACTCTCCCAGCTCAAAGCCATTGTTCTTTGTGTCCTGGCACTTCCAGCCCTTGTCCAAAGTCCCTCCCCAGCTCTCCTGCAGCCCCTTCAGGTACTGAAATGCAGCTCTGAGCTCTCCCTGCAGCCTTCTCTTCTCCAGGCTGCACAGCCCCAACTCTCCCAGCCTATTCCCCACAGAAGAGCTTCTCCAGCCCTCTGAGCATCTTTGTGGTCTCCTCTGGACCCTCTCCAGCAGCTCCTTGTGCTGGGGTCTCCAGAACTGGAGGCACTGCTGCAGAGGAGAGCAGCGGAGAGCAGCAGAGGGCAGCGGAGGGCAGCGGAGGGCAGCGGAGAGCACAGGAGGGCACAGGAGGGCACAGGAGGGCACAGGAGGGCACAGGAGGGCACAGGAGGGCACAGGAGGGCACAGAATCCCTCCCCTCATCCTGCTGGTCCCAGTTCTTGCAACTCAAGCAATTCTATATGACTGTCAAACAAGAATGGCAGCATTTTATATCTTGCCTTAGTTGAAGATCAAGCAGAACATCTAGCCTAGGTCTCTTGGCTGTGACCACAGAGAGCCACAGTGAGCACTCTGGCCAGGAAATGTGGTCACAGAGAAGAAACCAGGATATAGGAAACAGGATAGTCCCAAAAGGTGTCCAAGTGGCAAACTTTAGTAAAGGAGAAGCTTAGAGAACTTTCCACCACCCTGCATTCAGCAAGAGCACACAGAAGAGTACGGAAGTACTGCAGCGTGTCCAGAGCAGGGCCAGGAGGATGAGGAAAGGGCTGGAGCTGTTCTGCTCTGGGGACAGGCTGAGAGTTTGGGTTGTGCAGTCCTGAGAGGAGAAATCTCTGAGGAGACCTCATTGTAGCCTTCCAATGTCTGAAGGGGACCACAGGAAAGCTGGGCAGGGACTTTATAGGCTGCCAGGGAGTGATAGGAGTGGGGGGAATGGAGCAAAACTAAAAGTAGGGAGATTCAGACTGGAGGTTAGGAAGAAGTTGTTGAGCATGAGGGTGCTGAGAGCCTGGCAGGGGTTGCCCAGGGAGGTGGTGGAAGCCTCATCCCTGGAGGTGTTTTAAGGCCAGGCTGGATGAGGCTGTGGCCAGCCTGAGCTGTGTGAGGTGTCCCTGGGCATGGCAGGGGGTTGGAGCTGGATGATCCTTGTGGTCCCTTCCAGCCCTGACACTCCATGATCCTAAGCTCCAGAAGGAGGAGAGGAGCCCCTGGTTTATGAGTCCCTTCTTTTGGACTCCCTACCTCCTGCACTTGGCTGTCATGCCTGCTGTTATGCCTTCATCTCCACAACTCATTTTCAGCAGGCTCCAAAGACTGATATTAGCATTCCCCATTCCAAATAAGTATCAATCCCAATCAGCAAGGCCATGGAGCTGCACTTTGCAGACAGGGCTGAAATCAGAGGTGTGCAAGGGAAGATTGGGGCACAGAGAGCAGCTGCTTCATGGAGCAAGAGGAGCACCACTAACTGGGTTAGAGACAGGAGGAGCTCTGCTCCCAAAGGGGACTTCAGCTGGCAAATGTAATTAAACAAAAGAGATCTTGACCACTTCACAGTGATTCTGTCAGTGTTACTCCTGAGGAGCAACACCAGACACAGACTAAGGGTTGGGCTGCTGGAAAGCAGCTCCATGGAGAAGGACCTTGGAGTCCTGGTGGACAGCAAAGCATCCATGGGGCAGCAATGTGCCCCTGTGGCCAGCCAATGGCATCCTGGAGTGCAACAAGAGTGTGTCCAGCAGGCCTAGGGAGGTTCTCCTGTCCCTCTACTCTGCCCTGCTGAGGCAACTTCTTCTCTGGAGAAGCCTAATTGCAGCCTCCTTCAGCTCAGCTTAAGGCCCTGGGCAAGCAATGGCTGCAGAAGCCACAGAATGCAGGTTGGGAGAGACCTTCAAAGGTCATCTTGGCCAACTCCCCTGCAGCCAGCAGGTTGCTCAGGGCCACATCAAGTCTGACCTTGAATGTCTCCAGGGATGGGACCTCCAGCACCTCTCTGGACAACCTATTCCAGTGCTCCACCACCCTCATTGTGCAGAACTTCCTCCTCATGTCCAACCTAAATCTGCTCTGCTCCAGTTCCAAACCATTTCCTCTCATCCCATCACTCCAAGTCCTTCTCAGCCTTCCTGTAGGTCCTCTTCAGACCTTCCAGAAGAGTTTCAAGCACTTTGCCCTTCACTTGACATCTGAAGTGGCTGCTGAAGGACCAGACAAAGAGCAAAGTGCTTACACCATTTGATGATGCAATAAAGGCAATCTTAGGGCAAAACAAATGATTGGGATCCAATTAGCCAAAATAATCTGGAGCCCAAGGAGAGAGCTGAAGTCTCCTCTCCCCTCTGCTCTCCTCAGACCTCACCTGCAGCACTGCCTCCAGTTCTGGGGGGCCCAGCACAAGGAGGTCCTGGAGCTGCTGGAGAGGGTCCAGGGGAGGTCACAAAGACGTTCAGAGGGCTGGAGAAGCTCTGCTGTGGGGACAGGCTGGGAGAATCTTGGCAGCAAACTGGGAAGTGCAGCATCATGATGGCTGAAGCCAAAAGAATTCTGTCTAGTTACCATCAGAGAGGATTTAATAAGAACAGAAACAGCAGAGAAAAAAAAAATTAGGGATGGTTATCCAGTTTTAAATGAAAAACTGATGCCAAAATCACAGAATTAATCAGGTTGGAAAAGACCTCCAAGCTCATCCAGCCCAACCTATCCCCTAACACCTTCTGATCAACCAAACACTGACCTCATGCAGCCTCCTCTTACACACCTCCAGGGATGGGCACTGCACCACCTCCCTGGGCAGCCCATCCCAGTGCCAATCTCTCTCTCTGGCAACAACTTCCTCCTAACATCCAACCTAGACCTCCCCTGGCACAGCTTGAGGCTGTGTCCTCTTGTTCTGTCCCTGGGTGCCTGGCAGCAGAGCCCAACCCCAGCTGGCCACAACCTCCCTTCAGGGAGCTGCAGAGAGCAATGAGCTCTGCCCTGAGCCTCCTCTCCTGCAGGCTGCACACCCCCAGCTCCCTCAGCCTCTCCTCACAGGGCTGTGCTCCAGGCCCCTCCCCAGCCTTGCTGCCCTTCTCTGGGAACATTCCAGCACCTCAACATCTCTCTTAAACTGAGGGGCCCAGAACTGGGCACAGCACTCAAGGGTTGGCCTCACATAGCACACAACAGAACCCACCAAAGGGATCCTTTTGCCAGTCCACCCCCACAGAGCTACAGCAAACCAAACCTCAGATCAAAAGCTTCACCATGACTCAGTTTCTCTTCCAGTAATCTCCTCCCACTGCCATTTCCTTTCTCTTCCCTTTCTCTTTACTGCAATGGTCACTTCACTTCACTTCTTTTTGCCACCTTGCTCCTGAAGGTATTCACTCAGTGCTGGCAGCCTGCAGGCCAGGAGCATGCTGGGCATGAGCTGATCTTGCTTCTGCTTCTGCTTCTTTCCATAGGCTCATTTTGGGTTGGGTTGGAAGTGACCTTAGAGAGTCATAGAATCAACCAGGGCTGGAGGCTCTGAAGTCTCCTTCTGTGGAGACATTCAGGATGCATCTGGATGTGTTCCTGTATGACTCTGCTTTGGCAGGGGGTTGGACTCTGGGAGATCTCTGAAGTCTGTTCCAACCCCTCCCATTCTCTGAGTCTCTTCACTTTGCTTACTTTTGCTGGGGTTAGCCTGGGTCAGAGAATCTCAGAATCAGGCAGGGCTGGAAGGGACCACAAGGATCAGACAGCTCCAAGCCCCCTGCCATGCCCAGGGACACCTCACACCAGCTCAGGTTGGCCACAGTCTCATCCAGCCTGGCCTTAAACACCTCCAGGGATGAGGTTTCCACCACTTCCCTGGGCAACCTGTGCCACTAGACCAGGAGGGTAAAGTCTCATCCAGCCTGGCACTGAACACCTCTAGTTTGGAGCCTCCACATCTCCTCTGGACAACCTGTCCCAGTGCCTCACCACCCTCACAGGGAGGAATTTCCTCCTAATGTCTCCACCTAAATCCATTTTCTTCCAGACTGAAGCCATCACTCCTCATCCTGTCCCCACAAGGACCTCACAGTCCCTCTCCAGCAGCCCCCTTCAAACCCTGGCAGGCTGCTCTGAGGCTTCTCTCTTCTCCAGCTGGCCAAAGGAAACCCTCCCAGCCCACAGAAGAAGTTCTGCAGCCCTCTCATCATCTTCGTGGCCTCCTCTGGGGCCACTCTAACAGTTCCATCCCCTTGTGTTGGGTCACAGTGCTCCTGGTGGGGGTCTCAGGAGAGTGGAGGTGAAGAGGAAAATCCTCTCCCTCAAGCTGCTGGCCAGGTTCAGGTGGAACCTTCAGGATGTCCTGGATGCATGGAGAGAGCAGTGACCTGTTACTAGGATTTGCTCTTCCTGCCAGGCTGGCAGCAGCCAGGAACCTTCTGATTCCTCAGATCCATTTGCAGAATTTAGAAGGAGAGGAAGCCTCTCCCTCCCAGAACCTCAGAACCATATTTATATGTATGTGGGTCACCTTTGATGGGTCTGAGCAGAGGATTAGCAGCACCTATTTTCCTCCTGCTGAATCAAAACACGAAGAAGAGAGATGGAGACAAGAGAAGATTTGATGAAAACAGAGGAGAGAAGAGCAGCAGAACCACATTTTAACCTGGGATGTGAAGGTCAAACAGCTCCATCTGCACCAAGAGGACAATTATGTAACTTCAGTGGAACTGAAAAGCGGCACAGCTGGGGAAGGGCCTGGAGAGCAGGGATGGTGAGGAACAGATGAGGGACCTGGGGGTGCTTAGCCTAGGGAAGAGACCTCACTGCTCTCTGCAGCTCCCTGCAAGGAGGCTGCAGGCAGCTGGGGGTTGGGCTCTGCTCCCTAGCATCAGGAGAGGAAATGGCCTGAAATTGTCCCAGGCAGGGTTAGATTGGAGATGAGGAAGAATTTATCTTCTGCAAGAGTGGTCAGGGCTTGGCACAGGCTGCCCAGGGAGGTGGTGGAGTCCCCATGCCTGCAGGTGAACAACAAACCTGTGGCCATGGCACTTGGGCACATGGTTTGGTGGCCATGGTGGGGTTGGGTTGATGTTGGACTGAATGATCTGAGAGGTCTCTTCAAACCAAAACTTGTATGATTCTGTCAGATGACAGGAGGAGAGGAAATGGTCTGAAATTGTGCCAGGGGAGGGTTAGGTTGGAGCTGAGGAACAATTTCTTTCACAGTCTCACAGTATCAGCAAGGTTGGAAGAGACCTCAAAGCTCACCAAGTCCAACAGTTCCCACAGCCCTCCAGACCAGACCATGGCACCAAGTGCCACGTCCAAACCTGCCTTGAACACCTCCAGGGACGCTGACTCCACCACCTCCCTGGGCAGCCCATTCCAGCAGTCAATGACTCTCTCAGGCAACAACTTTCTCCTCACCTCCAGCCTAAACTTCCCCTGGCACAGCTTCAGACTGTGTCCTCTTGTTCTGCTGCTGCTTGCCTGAGAGAAGAAAGCAACCTCCTCCTGGCTACAAGCACCCTTCAG
Source organism: Eubucco bourcierii (assembly GCA_013396675.1). Classification (NCBI taxonomy): domain Eukaryota; kingdom Metazoa; phylum Chordata; class Aves; order Piciformes; family Ramphastidae; genus Eubucco; species Eubucco bourcierii. Next base: position 71,311 of record VWZE01008320.1, read on the forward strand.
GTAGCTGGAGACAGCAAGAAGGTCTCCCCTGAGCCTCCTCTTCTCCAGGCTAACCAATCCCAGCTCCCTCAGCCTCTCTCCATAGGGCTGTGCTCCAGGCCTCTCCCCAGCCTCGTTGCCCTTCTCTGGACACACTCAAGCACCTCAATGTCCTTCTTCAATGGAGGGGCCCAGAACTGGACACAGGGCTCAAGGGGTGGCCTGAGCAGTGCAGAGTCCAGGGGGAGAATGAGCTCCCTGCTCCTGCTGCCCACACTCTTGCTGCTGCAGGCCAGGATGCCATTGGCCTTCTTGGCCACCTGGGCACACTGCTGGCTCATGTTCAGGTGGGTGTCAATCAGCACCCCCAGATCCCTTTCTGTTTGGCTGCTCTCCAGCCACTCCCAGCCCAGCCTGGAGCTCTGCATGGGGTTGTTGTGGCCAAAGTGCAGCACCTGGCACTTGGATTTGTTGAGCTCCATCCCCTTGGACTCTGCCCATCTGTGCAGGCGGTCGAGGTCCTGCTGCAGAGCCCTTCTGCCCTCCAACTCTTTGATGCAAGAGTGGTCACTGTTTGGCACAGGCTGCCCAGGGAGGTGGTGGAGTCCTCATGCCTGGAGGTGCTCATGAAATGTGTGCCCATGGCACCCGGGCACATGGGTTAGTGGCCATGGTGGGCTGCTGGTTGGACTCAGTGAGGCCTTTTTCCAAGCCATCCAACTCTGTCATTCTCTGGTTTGCTGCCCTGCTGCCAGAAGGAATTGCTTTGGCAATGCCTCTGCTGGTTGCAGTGCAGCAGAACAGAGCTCATTTGCCCACCTGCAGGTAGCTCTCTGCCTCTCTGCAGTGCTGAGGTGAAACTGTAAGTGGCTTCAGCCTTGCAGTGTGGAACTCAGGAGGCAAAACCTCCACCCCAGCCAGTTTGTCACTTTGCTGTGTCACAGCAGGTCCAGGTTCTGTAGCAGGACTCAGCCCTCTGTCCCTTCACCATTCCCCTGCTCTTTGAGACTTCAAAGAAGTGGTAAGGCCAACTGAGAGGCCAGAGCTAACAGGACTTGCTCATCAGGTTTGCTGCTGACACCAGGCTGGGAGGCTTGGCTGAGACAGTTGCAGGCTGTGAGCCATCCAGAGAGACCTGGGCAGGCTGAGAGCTGGGCACAGAGGAACCAAGTGAGGTTCACCAAGGACAAGTGCAGAGTCCTGCATCTGGGGAGGAAAAATAAACTGCAGCAGGACAGGCTGGGAGGGGACCTGCTGGAGAGCAGCCCTGTGGAGAGGGACCTTGGAGTGCTGGGGGAGAACATCTATGGGCAGCAATGAACCCTGGTGGGCAAGAGGGCAATGGGGAGGGAGAGGGCATTCAGCAGAGTGTGTCCAGCAGATCCAGGGAGGTTCTCCTCTGCCTCTGCTCTGCCCTGGGGAGACCTCATCTTGAGCATTGCCTTCAGTTTGGGGCTCCCCAGTTTCAGAGGGGCAGGGATCTGCTGGAGAGAGTCCAAGGGAGGGCTGTGAGGATGCTGAGGGGACTGAACACTGCCTGGGGAGGAGAGGCTGAGGGCCCTGAGGCTGCTTAGGCTGCAGAAGAGAAGACTGAGAGGGGATTTAATCAATGTTTAGAACTCTCTGAGGGTTGGGGGTCAGGAGGGGGGCACAGGCTCTGCTCACTGCTGCCTGGGATAGGACAAGGAGCAATGGATGGAAGCTGCAGCACAGCAGGTTCCAGCTCAACACAAGGGCAACTTCTTGCCTGGAAGGGTCCCAGAGCCCTGGCACAGGCTGCCCAGAGAGGTTGTGGAGTCTCCTTCTGTGGAGCCTTTGCAGGCCTGTCTGGATGTGTTCTGTGTGCCCTGAGCTGCATTGTCTGCTCCTGCTCTGGCAGGGGTTGGACTGGATGAGCTCTTTGGGTCCCTTCCAACCCCTGACATCTGTGAGCCTGTGACTAGGGGAGCACCTTCCCAACCCCTTCCTTCCCCTCTCGAGGCCCTGAGACCCTGATAAAAGAAAAGTGAGAGGGAAGGTTCACATCAGCCTGCTCTAGATAAAAAGCTTTCCAGAAGTGCCAGCCTCAAGAGCACACAGAACTGACACTGCCTGATGTTAATCTTCACTGCTCCCTGACATCAAACAGCTCCTAATTTTAGCTCTGCTGTTCTGTAACAGCTACCTAGTTCCATCCCACCCCCACAACTATATAATAGATCCCTCTCTCAGATAAGTAGGGTGTTGGAACACTGAGAGGGTTGGGTTGTTGGTTGGTTGTCTTTTTTTTTTTTTTTTCCTCACCCACAGGCACTAGCAGAAAAAAAAAATGAATTGCAGATTTATTTTTAGGTGGAGCCTTTGGCCCTTATTTTCACTGTGGCTTCTCTATAGCATGTTCTGGTGGTTCAGAAATCACAGCTTGGCAGAGGTTGGAAAGGGACCTCTGGAGGTGATCATCCAATCCCCACCTTGCCAAGGAAGGGTTACCTAGAGCAGGGCACACAGAACACATCCAGGTGGGTCTGGAATGGCTCCAGAGATGCAGACTCCAGCACCTCTCTGGGCAGCCTGCTCCAGGGCTCTGCCACCCTTCAGTTCCAGAAGTTCCTCCTCACGTTCAGGTGGAGCTTCTCATGCTCCAGTTTGTGCCCAGTGCCCCTTGTGCTGCCACTGGGCACCACTCAGCAAAACCTGGTCCCATCCTCCTGACACCCACCCCTGAAGTATTCATTAGCATTGATCAGATTCCTCCTCAGTTTTTGCTTCTCCAAACTAAAAGGCCTCAACTCTCTCATCCTTTCCTCCTCACAGAGTTGTTCCAATCCCTTCTGCATCTTTGTGGCCCTTTTATGGGTTTAAACTGGCAGAGGGAAGATTTAGACTGGATGTTAGGAGGAAGTTGTTTGCAGTGAGGGTGGTGAGACACTGGCACAGGTTGAGGGTGGTGCGACACTGGCACAGGTTGCCCAGGGAGGTTGTGGAGCACAGAATCACCCAACGTGATCTTTGATCACGTTGGGTGATTCTGTGCTCCACAACCTCCCTGGGCAACCTGTGCCAGTGTCTCACCACCCTCAACCTGTGCCAGTGTCTCACCACCCTCACTGCAAACAACTTCCTCCTAACATCCAGTCTAAATCTTCCCTCTGCCAGTTTAAACCCATAAAAGGGCCACAAAGATGCAGAAGGGATTGGAACAACTCTGTGAGGAGGAAAGGATGAGAGAGTTGAGGCCTTTTAGTTTGGAGAAGCAAAAACTGAGGAGGAATCTGATCAATGCTAATGAATACTTNCCCCTGCCAGAGCAGGACCAGACAATTCAGCTCAGGGCACACAGAACACATCCTTGAAAGGTTCCAGAGAAGGAGGCTCCACAACCTCTCTGGGCAGCCTGTGCCAGGGCTCTGGGACCCTTCCAGGCAAGAAGTTGCCCTTGTGATGAGCTGGAACCTCCTGTGCTGCAGCTTCCATCCATTGCTCCTTGTCCTATCCCAGGTAGCAGTGAGCAGAGCCTGTCCCCCTGCCCTGCCCCCCAGCCCTCAGATAGTTCTAAACATTTATCAAATCCCCTCTCAGTCTTCTCTTCTGCAGCCTAAGCAGCCCCAGGTCCCTCAGCCTCTCCTCCCCAGGCAGTGTTCAGTCCCCTCAGCATCCTTGTAGCTCTCCCCTGGACCTTCTCCAGCAGATCCCTGTCCCTCTTCAGCTGGGGAGCCCCAAACTGAAGGTAGTGCTCAAGCAATGCAGGAGCAACCATGAAGGAAAGCAAAGCAGGTGAGCAGTGCTTGCTCAGTATCTCAGTTCTGGGCCAGCAGCTCACTTCTGTCCCCATGAGGCTCCTGTAGTTGTTTGATTTTCACTTTGTCATAAGAGAGCCAAATTCATTCCCATCTGTGCTGCATTATGACCCCCCCAAAAAACAACTTACAAGGAAGAATGCTAAGGGCAAGAAGCAGTGTCTGAGTGTTGAGGGGAGGGAAGGCTGAGGGGAGGCAGAGCTCCACTGCCTGTGTGAGAGTCAAAGCTCAGAGCTTGGCTGGCTCCTAAAGGTCTGTAGGAAATGGCAGCACTGGAAGGGAAAGTTCCCCCTTGCAGCACCAGATCCCAGCACAAAGCCTGCAACAGGAGGATCAGTCACAGAGTCACAGAGCAGCTCAGAGCTCATCTGCTCCAACTCCCCTGCCATGCCCAGGGACAGCTCTCAGCCAGGCTCAGCTGCTCAAGGTCTCGTCCAGCCTGGCCTTGAACACCCCCAGGCAGGAGGCAGCCACAGCTTCCCTGGGCAGCCTGTGCCAGGCTCTCACCATCCTCACACCGCAGAACTCCTTCCTCAGCTCCAAACCATTCCCTCCTGGCCTGGCCCTTGGACACCCTCATGCAAAGTCTCTCAGCAGCCTACAGGGATCCTCCCTGCAGCATCCCTTCAGGCACTGGAAGGCAGCTCTGAGGTCCCCCCAGACTCTCAAACCAAGGCACCAGGCCCTGGTGAGTCAAACCTACACTGCCGTACAATGACAACAGCCTGCTGGGGACTGCAGTGCCACCTCTGCCACCAGCAAGCTGCACCACCCCAGTGCCACCTCTGCCACCACCAAGCTGCACCACCCCAGTGCCACCTCTGCCACCACCAAGCTGCACCACCCCAGTGCCACCTCTGCCACCACCAAGCTGCACCACCCCAGTGCCACCTCTGCCACCACCAAGTTGCACCACCCCAGTGCCACCTCTGCCACCAGCAAGCTGCACCACCCCACTGCCATCCACCCCAGTGCCATCAATGCCACCAGCAAGCTGCACCACCCCAGTGCCATCAATGCCACCAGCAAGTTGCACCACCCCAGTACCGCCTCTGACACCAACAACCTGCACCACCCCAGTGCCATCTCTGCCACCAGCAAGCTGCACCACCCCAGCACCATCTGTGCCAGCATCATCCTGCACCACAGCAGCAGAATGCTGTGCTGGTACATCAGGGCCTTGCCTCAGGACACCACAGAGTCATGTTTTGACGTCATGAAGCTGTGATGGTTCTCCAGCAGGGCTCTGCTGTGACCACCTAACGAGTGCCCAGCACGCAGCTAGGCTGGGCTCTGACACCAGATGGTGCTGAGATCACTCCGGGCAGCCTTCGGTGGCACACTGCAGGGACCAGCACCTTGCCTTGTGCCAGGAGGGGCTTGGGCAGAGGCTCGGCGGTGCCCAGAGGTTCCCTGAGCAAACGCAGGATGTTCTCTGGTGCAATCTAACAGCACAGAGCGAGCAAGGAGGGGGAGCCGAAAACAGGCAGGAGCAAATCTTCCTCCCAGCAGGCAGAGTGAGCTGCTCCTGCCGGCAGCATCCCCTCCCTCTGCTACTGCCCTTCGCAGTACGGGCAGAAATCATGTGCCTGAGTCCGGCTCCAGAAGGGGCTCTGCATTAACCCCAGCAGTGCCACCCACAACTGGCATCACTGCTTCTACAGCAGGGCCCAAAAGCTCTGTCTGTCTGCTGCACATCTGCCACGGCTTCTCCTTTAGACAAACTCTGCCCCTGCCAAGCCATTGCACTGCCAACAGCAGAGGCTCTGCAGCCCACAGCAAAGGACCCACTGATGGTCACAGAATCAACCAGGCTGGAAAAGACCTCTAAGATCATCCAGTCCAACCTATCCCTTAACACCCTCTAGTGAGCTCAGCCCTGGCACCAAGTGCCTCACGCAGCCTCCTCTTAAACACCTCCAGGGATGGGCACTACCTCCCTGGGCAGCCCATCCCAATGCCAATCACTCTTGCTGGGAAGAACTTCTTCCTAACATCCAGCCTGAGCCTGCCCTGGCACAGCCTGAGGTAGTGTCCTCTTCTTCTGCCCCTGGGTGTCTGGCACCTACTGGAGCTCCTCTAGCCCTACTCACCCGGCACCTACCGGAGCTCCTTTAGCCCTACTCACCCGGCACCTACCGGAGCTC
>VWZE01008321.1:0-22025 GCA_013396675.1 Eubucco bourcierii
GGGGGTGGGGGAACTCCCAAACCTTCACAGGTCTCTAATCTTCAAAGGCAGGTGTTTAAGACAGGGCTGGATGAGGCTTTGAGCAGCCTGGCCTAGTGAGAGGTGTCCCTGCCCAAGGCAGGTAGGTTGGAACTAGATGATCTTTAAGGTCCCTTCCAACTCAAGCCATTCTGTGACTCTGTGAGAACTCATTAGAATAACAAAAATGGAAGTGTAATCACAAAACAATGCAAATCAGAAAGAAGACCATATATTCAAGGCTACATCTTGTGCTTAACACTGATGCTGGTTTTTTGCCCCTTGCTTGTCTGGTTTGGAAGGGATCTCCAAAGGTCATCTAGTCCAACCCCCTCTCCAGTAAGCAGAGACATCCTCAACTAGACCAGATTACCCAGAGCTCTATCAAGCCCCACTTTGAGTATCTGCAAGGATGAGGCCTCAACTACCTCCCTGGGCAACCTGTTCCAGTGTTCTATCACGCTTGGTTTAAAGAACTTGTTCCTGAGACTCCCAGGAATTACAGGAGAAATAACAGAAGCAATTTAGCAATATGTGCAACCTCAAGAAGATTTTTTTTTTAATGGAATAATTATTAAAATCTCAATACTGTCAAATCAAAATATTGAAAAAAAATTAAATCACATTTCAGAATGTAAAATGAATGATGACTAAGTTATAAACCACAAAGATTTTAAGACAATATTTTCTGAAAGAACAAGGACTATGAACCATATTTTCTAGTTGGAGTTTTGCAGCTGTTTTTGCCTCCCATCACCTCTCATATGGAAATAATTGTTCTCAGATAACAGCCTGTTGTTGGTATCTTACACTGGAAAGAAACACAACATAATTCCTTCAAAAAACCTATCATGAGCCTACTCAGCAACATTAATCTGCCAGAAGAAAACCTTGAAAAAAATTCCAGAGACAATCTTTGAGATTTTAAGGTAATGAAGACATTTTATGAATCATTAATAAAAGTGTGAAGAACATTCCAGCAGACACTTATGAATACACATACTTCCATCTAATCTAGGGTTAGCTGTAAACCAGAGCTAAGGTAAATTAGAAGTCACCATTCAGATACTGCCATGATAAAGTTGTTGTATGAGGTTATAGCAAACGCACAGCTAAATGAATGCTCTTCTCTGTACTTGTCCCTGACCAACCCAGGAAAGTCTTTTGACGGGGACAGGAAAGAGGGGACATGAGGAATTTAAGTAGCAAAGTAAAAATTCAAATTCCACCAAAAAATCAAATCATGTCATTTGAGCACTTCTCAGTTCCCTTTTCATCTGAAAGAACTCACTTGCTATCTGTTTTAAAGAAGGTCTGATAATTCACGGCTGACACTACACTGCAACATACGCTTTCTTGGCTTCTACAAAGCATCCAATTAGTCTAGGTATGCTTTTATCTTCAGGTTTCTCTGTTGTAAGAACAGCCATAAATCTCACTTCTTCTTGAAGCTCATTAGTCCTCCTTTCATCCCAGTTCTTGCACTGAATAAGCCAAACAATACACAGGCAAAGTCCAAAAGGTTCATCTGGACTCGAGCCTGTTAAGCTTCTTTCTACTCCATCACCTCCCAGACAGTTTTACAAGAGGTTGTTAGGAATTAAAAAAAAAAAAAAAAAAAAAAAAAAAAAAAAAAAAAAAAGCAAGCCTGCCACTGACAACATTTACTGTCATACAAAAATTTACTACAGGAGTATATACTGTAAGGCATTTAAAAACAATGTTAGTTTAGTAACGAAGGTGGGGAAATCCTCTTCTCCAGAACAAGAAACACCAGAAAGTAGAATGTTCTGGTGGAAGAAGTGGAGCTCCTCTTCTCACACAAGGATAAAAGTTAAGTGTAGTTGACTTGTGTAGTTGACTAAATGGTTACTGAAACAATGTTGCATATCCCTATGGAGAGAATATTTGTAACATAACCAATAGCCCCTGAGGTTCAAGAGATTGCCATCATGAACTATCTTTCTCAGTCATCATTTCTTCCCCTCCATGAATACACAGACACAGTGATAGACACTGAAGGAGACCTCATGAGGCCTTAACAATCTCATCAAAACAATCCTGAGATGTGTGCATATGCGCTGTCTGCACCACAAATATGTCCTTACCTAGTTACTCTGTGTGAGAGCATCAAATGTGTCAGTGGAAAAAGTGATGCCATTTGTCAGGGTGACAGTTTTCCTCAAAGGAAGCAGGGGACAGGTATTGGCTCCCAGTCACAGAATTAATCAGGCTGTACAAGACCCTTGAGATCATCAAGTCAGACCTATCACCCAATACCATGTAATCAACTAAATCATGGCATCAAGTGCCACATCCAATCTCTTTTTAAACACTTCCAGGGACAGTGACTTCACCACCTCCCTGAGCAACACATTCCAATGGTAAATCACTCTTTCTGAGAAGAACTTCTTCCTAACATCCAGACTAAAACTAAACAGCTTGAGACTGTGTCCTCTTGTTCTGACACTAGTTGCCTGGGAGAAGAGATCAATTCCCACCTGGTTACAACCCCGTTTCAGGTAGTTCTAGACAGCAATAAGGTCCTCCCTGAGTCTGCTCTTCTCTAGACTAAAAAACCCCACCTCCCTCATAGTGCTTGCACTCCAGAATGGAGGCTTCCTTTGTTTACAAGTATGTTTGATTTCCCAAAACACTTTCACTTATGCATCTCAACAGCTCTGCCCACTGAAAACAAATCATTCAAAGAAAGTTCCCTTGCAGATGTTCCCATTCAGACCAGACCTCAGGACAGAAAGATAGCATGGCATCATATAAAGCTGTTAGTTGGCACAAAGCCTACTTTATAGCAGATACTTAGAAACAGCTCAAGATAAATACTTAGGAATTTCATTTTTGCTCATCACTGCTTTTCCCTCAGGTCTTTATTCCATCTATGCATCTTGGAACCCATGACCATCTTCCCTCTGCATCCATTGTGCAACACACAACTGCCTCTATGCTATTTGCTTATTTGTTCACATCAAAGCAAAACTGGTGACAACAGCTGTTCCATTAAAGCAGGAATACGCTGCCTGCTTTCCAGAGATCAGAGATTATTTCCCCTGCACACCTGGCACATCCTACTGCCTCAGCAGGAATTCTCAAAGAAGATGTGATATCTGTAGTCAACTACCTCCATTTTCTGATCTGCAGTGAAAGGCAGAGACACCACCATCTCATACATTAGGCAACCAGTATCAATGGAAGAGACTCAAAGCACTTATGAAATAAGTCACTCTGGTAACTTCAAATCTGTCTAAAACAGGCTGACTCCTAACCCAGCCACTTCACAGCAAAACTGAGTCATCTGAAAGTATCATTTGTCAGACAAACTATGCACTTCAACTCTTTCAGTGCCATGATCATCAGAGGTGTTTAGATGCACATTAGAACAAAAATTCCAGAAGGGAACAGACATTTGATAAAGATAATCTACATGGAGGATTAAAAAGCTGTCTGTTTTGTGCATTTAGCAGGAAAGTTTGCAAACAAAGGGAAGAGAAGGAGAAAGATCACATTTATTTGAATACATATTCAGATCAATGGAATGAGAGGTTAGTTCATCCTCAGCACACTTCCAGTTAGATATTCTAGATGGCTTCATACGCAGTGAAAAATTAAAGAATTTTTTTCCTTGGCTTCTGTGAGGCCTGAATTTTTGTCAGAAGAAACTATCAGTGTGAAAAAAACAGAGTGTACAGCATTATTATTCTCACACATAACAACTGTGCATTTACAGTTTACTTACCAAAATCCTGCTGCTCTGTTCTTGCACCTGGCTGTTTAAATGGATGTACCACTTTTATCTCCTCTGGAGGGAAATATGATGGTTTCAGGCTAATTGTCACTAGAACTTTTCCAGTGTACTTGTTCACTCTCCATATCATACCAGATTTCATCTCTGAATAGTACAGGTGCTCAGCAAAGACAGACACTGCAAGCAATTGACGTCTACAGCAAAGAGAAAACAGCACAAAGTGGCACATTACCCAATCCTTATATACTCAATAGATGCAGAATGGACAACCTGTACTTCTCACAGGTTACAGGACTGACTCAATAGACAGAAAAAGTCTGGGCATGATCATCCTTCTGATGAACTCAAAGACCCAAACAGTCATTTGCTTTGTTGAAGGATGTAGGTCGGATAAGTTACTCTATTTCCCAGTTTCTGATACCTGCTCTGACACTTCTGACTGTCTCAGGAAATCAGAGTAGAGATGGAGGCATAGGAGTTGAGCATTCCTAAAATCCATCTAACTACTTCTATCACAGGAACTTAGTTTCCATTTGCTAGTCAGAGCAGCCACCAGGAAGCACATAAGGGTCCAATCTTAAATGAGAAGGAAAACAGAAAATTACAGTGAAAGAAAGAACATCAGCCTCCACTTTCCAGTACATATTGCAGGTAGAAAAAAGATAATCCATATTGACCAGGTTCATAGGGAATGTTGAATACCATCCAAACCAAGGAAGAAAGGGGGAAAGAGTAAGGACAAACCCAAAGTAACAACTGGCAATGTAGGAATTGACTAGCTTTACATTCATCATATGCAAATAGTGTGCTGCATGTTTAACCCAGCAGGCCAGAGAGATCATGTATTTTTCTCGTTTTGCAGTTGACAGGACCTGGTAGGCATATATTGGTCCAGCCATAGTGACACAAACTGCAGTAACACAGAGTAAGCTTTTCCTGAACACCTCAGTGAGAACATGCCCACCAGGGAGCATCTGTATCACTTCAAAGGCACCCAAAAGCACAGGGGTATAACAGTTCCCCAAGACATGAGTGGTGCATGAGGGGAACAAGTCTGTCATGTAGGGGTTTTCCCCACACCTACCAATTCTTGCTAAAGAGCCCAAGCACGGACATGAGGAGGACAACAGGCTTAGAGGAGGACAACAGGCTTAGAGGAGGATAGGAAAGGGCTGATCATAGAATCATAGAATGGTAAGGTTGGAAGGGACCTCAAGGATCATCTAGTTCCAACCCCCTGCCATAGGCAGGGACACCTCCCACTAGTACAGGTTACTCAAGGTCTCGTCCAACCTGGCCTTGAACACTTCCAGGGAGGAAGCAATCAAGATCAAATCAGTCTCTTGAGCGGTGCTCAGACACCTGAGCTCACCCACTATGACTTTGGACAAGTAATTTAATCTCTGCTTTTGGCTTCTCTATCTGCCAAAAAAGGTCACTAATAAACATTCAGAGAGGATTTCCATGGATTAAGTAGCTATCATTTACTAAAGGCTTAGAAGACAGAGAGCATTGAGTGGCAGTGTAAGTCTGACAACAATGACTTCCTCCCATTTTCATTTCAGTACTTTTAAATTTACAATTTACTACACTTTATACTCCTAACAGTGTTGTGAACTGATAAAATAAAAGTGAGAAAGAGGAAGAGAACTGAAGTGCATCCCTGGGAAGGGAGTGTTTTATTTCTGACAAGCTCAGGAAAACTCACCGGACAGAAGTTTTGAGCAAACGAAGAGCTCCGCCATGATAGTCACAGGATCCAATCTGGGAAATCTCTTTCCTATGGTCGTATTGTATCCAATAGAGCCTCGTGTCAACCAGATCTAGTGATATGGCCATGATTTTTAGAGTGGTTCTTAAAACATTTCTCACATCACTTCCACTGAGGGACACTCGGTGTATACTAGAAGTTGTACCATCTGAAGACCAAAATAGCAGCCTGCAGACAGGAGAGCCATGTTTTGAACCAAAAAAACCCCCCAAAAAAAAAACCCCAACAAAAAAAACCCCAAAATGAAACAAAAAAACCCCACCAAGAAGCTCCATATCTGCAACATCACATCACTGCTACACAGTCCTTGTTTAGTTACTCTTCTATACAGAAATTTTCAGTCTTACCACGGTGCTTTCAGAACCTGAACAAATAGGTTGGACTCGACAGTCTTAAGGTATTTTGTAAATGAAATTATTCTATGAGTTTAATAATAAAGCAAGATACTTCCTTGGTAGATATTCACTTACTTCATACACATTTCCCCTTATACCTCTACACAGAATTGAAACATTCTTTTTACAACAAAATGTTGTCTACTTGACAGAAGCAATGCTACCACTGAAGTTTTGTTCCAGTTGTTTTCTTATTTTAATAAATATGTTTCTATCAGAGACTCTATGACTCTGTTCAGGGAGCAAGGATTGACTAGAAAGTTCTCTCATCTAGGTTAAGCAGGAATCAGCCCAGCTTAACCATGAAGGACTTTTGTCTGTCTCTCTGCTCTGTTCATCCATGCAGCCAAGGAAAGAAATAGGAATGACCTCTCAAATCTATGGGGAACTCCTGCAAACCTGGGGGAAAGCATGAGGAGGAATCCATCTCCAGAAACCCCTGCTGAACACATCACTTAAGTGCTTAATTTAAAAATACCACTTCTATTATTGTTCTCATTTCTTTACCTTCCTGATAATTGCAGCAACCAGATTATGTTGTTACTAAGTAAGACAGAAAAATACAGCTATAGTGCTCCAAAGAATTGAGGTTAGTGTAGGTCAAATTATTCATGCATCAGAATCCAGATATACCAATGTAACTGAAGTTAACAGTTCTTCCAAACATTAAGTTATCTCTCGTTCATGTGTGTTCTATTAATGCTTGGGTTTAGCTTCTTTCCTTGGGTTTCTTTTGCCAACATTTTTTTCCAAGAATCATCATCATTTTGCCTCACTTTCACAAAACTGCAGAGTCTATATGCATGAAACACATGGCACATGACATGACAACATGACAGCTTCACTAAGCTTATGTTAATAATTTGTTAAATGCTCCCAAATGAAAGAGACAGGGACCTGATGAAATCAGGCCAGTGGAGAGATACAAGGATGTCTGGGAGACTTGAGCATCTCCCCTACAAAGAGAGACTGAGAAACCTGGGGCTGTTTGATCTGGAGAAGAGAGGACTAAGAGGACATCTTAGCAATGTGTATAAATATCTGAGGGGTGGGTGTCAGGTGGATGGGGCCAATTTCTTTTTGGTGGTCAGCAGCAATAAGACAAGGAGCAATGGCTACGAATTGGTATATGGAAGGTTTCATCTCAGCATGAAGAGAAACTTCTTTACAGTGAGGGTGACAGCACTGGAAAAGGCTGCCCAGAGAGGTTGTGTAGTCTCCTCTGGAGATTTTTCAAACCCACCTGGATGCACTCTGGTGCAAACTATCCTAGGGGATCCTGCCTTTGCAAGGGGGGTGAACTCCATGATCTCTGGAGGTCCCTTCCAATCTCTAAAGTTCTGTGGTTCTGTGAAATGGATTAGCTCTTGCTGACAAGGGACTATACTAAACAAGCAGGAATAAACAGTCTTTGTCTCACAATTTTTCCTTGCTGTTACATGATCTACAGTTCTCATAGGTTATTGATGTATAGGCAAAAACATCTTTCCAGAAAGACAGTCCAATTTTATACTGCCATTTTCAAACACTTCAGTGATACATGCTTACATTCCATAGCACCTAAGAAATGTCACTATTCTGGAAGTTTGGACAAATGCTAGCATTCACTTTTCACAAACAAGGAGACTGAGAAACCAAGGTGTTATAGTCTCTATGCACTACTTTTGCAAACCACTACAGGGACAAGATATGATATGAACACAGAAAGACATAAGGAAGAATGAAGATTAGAAACCAGCTTGGGCAACTGCCAGAATTACGATATTTGTTCTCTATTTTTATCTAGTATAAATCCTGTTGTTTTTTTTTTACGTTTCTGAACACCATTAAAAAATTAAAATCAATTTTACAGCAATAGTTATAGTATTGCTACAAAAACAATCTTGTGTACTGCTAAAACCTGGAAGTAACTTCTCAGAAAAAATTTTGTTGTTAGGGTATCAGATTGACTTCAGAGTTGCACACATTTGAAGGAAGACTGTTATATACCAGATTTAGTTCATGTTCATGCATGGGGGTTTTAATCATAGAATGCTTTGGGTTGGAAGGGACCTAGAGGTCACCCAGTCCAACCGCCCTGCAGTTAAGAAGGGACATTGCCAACTAGATCAAGTTCTCCAGAGAACCATCATCCTGACCTTGAACATCTCCAGGAATGGGCCCTCCACCATGCCACTGGACAACCTGCTTCAGTGTTTCATCATCCTGTGGTGATCTCCTTTCTAATGTCCACTCTAAACCTGCCTTGCTCTAGTTTAAAATCATTGCCCTTATTCTATTGCTACATGGCCTTGTAAACAGGGCATAATTGCCTTCAAATGAAAAACAGAGCTCTTAGACTTTTGATACCAAAAAAATTGGCACAGGGCATAAAAAAAAAGTTAGGCTTTTTGGAATCTAGTTTCTTTACAGTTTATTGCTGGCTTACTAGCCTCCCTATAAGCACAAAAGTACAGCTCTTCTGCATGTTCAATCACACCTAGGTGAATATACACAGCTAAGTCTCCCCGAACTTTTACAGACGTTGAGCAAATAAATCCCTGCAATGCCATCTATGATGTCGCACAGTGGCATTTGACAGTGAGTTTGAGGATTTGCGAATATTTCTAAGATTGGAAAATATTATCTTCAAAAGAAAAATCAGGGGGAAAAAATCTTTTTTTATATATATATATTTTTTAAAAACAATATATATTTATATTTTTTTTTTATATATATGTATATATATATGGAGTTTCTGGAGCATGTCCAGAGGAGGGTAACAAAGGTGGTGATGGGTTTAGGGAATAAGTATCACAAAGAGCATCTGAGGGAACTGAGATTCCTTAGTCTGGAGAAAAGGAGGTTGAGGGGAGACCTCTTTGCTCTCTGCAATTCCCTGAAAGGAGATTGTAGCGAGGTGGGGGTTGGTCTCTCCTCCCCAATATCAAGTGATAGAATGAGAGGAAGCAGTCTAAAATTGTGCCAGGGGATGTTTAGGTTAGAGACTAGGAAACATTTCTTTCCTGCAAGAGTGGTCAGGCAACAGAACTGACTGCCCAGGGAGGTGGTGGAGTCACTGTCCCTGGAGGTGTTCAAGAAATGTGCGGACATGGCACTTCAGGATATGGTTTATGGTGAGCTTAGGTGGAGAGTTGGATTTAATGATCTTAGAGGTTTTTTCCAACTGAAACAATTCTATCATATATACACACATGCACACACACACAGAGGTTGATGTTCAGACCTTTAAATCCTACCCAAATTTCAAGACTCTAAAGAATGCTAGTAATGCTGCTAGCATCAGAAGCTTGGTTTATGCATAAAAGTACTAGGGAATGACACAGAAATATTAAACTATTTTCACACTGTTAAGTAATTCAGATTTACAGCACTTTGTTACTGCAATTGAAATGTGGCAACGAAACCATGCTGTTGCTGTACAAAAGAGAACCATCTCAAAAGACACCTCAAGGTTTTATTTTTGCAGCCTTAATGGAAGAGGTTTAAGTCTAAAGAGAAACTAACATGGAGACACCATCAAGACAATTCATATTGTTAACTCCTGAGACCAAATGTCTCATGTGAACGTGGTTCTCAGTGTAAATGGCTGAAAACTGGAAGAAGTGCCTTTGTGATGGCCAAATTACTAATGACACTAGTAGATTCATAGATTCAGAAGCAATGCTCTAATCAAATGACAAAGAGAAAAGATAAATAGAAGCAAAACTGTAAGTTTAGACCTCCTTTCTGAAAATATCCCAATTTATATTCTAAACATGCCAGTTCTGGAGCACAGGTACTCCTATCATTTGCAGGCATCATTCCCCTTGCTACTCCAATCCTATTATCTGCCACCTTGAAGACTGCTGTCTGGAGCATGAATGTGTCTATTCTCTTAGCTCTTCACGCTAGCAAAATTTTCACTGATGGCCAAGAGGTATAGATCCTGCATTAAATTTTGGTGAGCTCTTCTCAAACACATCTCTATTTATCTCTTCCTTATTCATCTCTCATATACTTATTATTCTTTAATCCCATTTTGTCAAAGTTCAAGGAGATACTGGTCTACAGAAAATGCGCTATAAACAGAGCAGTCTACAAACCACTATCATTGCACTTTGAATATTTTGAGTCCACTTCAATGACATTACTAACCTAGTTAAAATTACCTTCGCTCAGCATCAATGGTAATCCTCGTGGGACGACCAACATCTCTTAGAAGAACTCGGCGTTTCTTCCCATTCAAATCTGTGGCTTCTATGGTTGCTTTCTGTCTGTTGGCCCAGAGAATGTCTTGATTTATCCAATCAATAGCAAATCCTGAAGTGTCTTTGTCTATGTAACATAGTCTCTGTAATAAAAAAAAAAAAACAAAAAACTGTGCTGACAACAAGATCCATCCTAATATAATTGCCCTAAACTTGACTTTCAGTATAGGGAACGGAGTACCAGACTGAAGCTTCCTCCTTCATTTCTCTCAGACATGTACATGTTTCTCTTTCTCAATCACTTTGATTTGATCTTTGTGCTTACCCATACCCCTTCTGAACTGAATGACTGTCTGCAAGAAGGACAACAGGTTTCCACAAGAAATACACCTGATGAATCTTTTAGCTACAACTGAGGCCTTGAGAAACCAAGTCTGCTTGAGAAGCGTCCTTGCCCATGGCAGGGAGATTGGAGTAGATGACTTCTAAGGTCCCTTCCAACTTAAACCATTCTATGATTCTTGCATTTTGCACACTGTGAAGCACTCAGACTTGTTCTGTTACAGATGGAAGACTTCCTAACACAGTGTTGCTGGACCCTGATGCTTTAAAAACAGCATGACATACATCAGTAAAGACTCCACAAAGATACACAAACACTGCCAATCTCTCTCAATACACACCCCCACCCCAAAAATAAGGCTCTCACATTAAAGCTCAGCCATAAAAGCCTGTCTGCCCTTCTTAATCAGTCAGATGCATTGAACTGCACAATTTGCCTGAACAAAGAGTGAAGTGCTAAAAGAAGCATTTCTGCAACCATAGAAACCAGTCAAAGGTTTGAAAAGGAATGAGTAAGAATTCAAGCACATTCTTCTCATACTACTTGTGCCAGTTTGAGTCACAGTAATCTGGAAGACAAACTTCCCTGATGCAGGGGATTAATTTAAAGCTCACAAACATTATTGGTTTCAAAGCTTTAGTTTGTCTGAATTTCCACTCCTTCATTTTTTACTATCTGTCACTTGATCCATGGAAAACACTGAATGAACTGTGAATATCATTATCATGAGAGTAGAGGTTACTAAAAAAAAATTTAAAAAATAAAGAAGAAAGAAAGTGAAGTGTACTTAAAGAGGAAATGGTTTCTACATAGGGTTTTATGGCCATTAATTTCAATAATTCCAGAGGATAAAATACTTTACCTCTTGTTTTGTGCCATTCAGGTGAATTCTTTGAAGCAATCGTCTTTCAGAGTCTACCCAGTACACCTTTTCTTCAGCGTAATGAAAATCTGTAAGTGTTGACTGACCAGTGTCAGCCACCAACCTTTCATGATTGGTCCCTTCAGTGTCAATTCTAAAGATGGCATTTCCATGGCTAAAAAGTAGGAAGGGGGCAGGGTCTGTTGTGGAGAAAACAAAAAAGAGGCAACTTAACAAAGAAGCATTGCATTTTTTCTGTATCTCATCAGTATTATACTAGCCAAAGAGACAGTTCAGGATCTAGCCATCTCTCTCATATTTTAATTATAATTTTCAAGGCATATCAAAGAGAATCAATAAAACACAAATGTAATGGTTCTTTCACATTTAATGCTGAAAATTAGGTAAAAAATGTGAGCCATGAAACTGAGAATGCAGTTGTTACCACTAATCGCAAACCCTACAGTCTAAGCCAAGGTCTGAAGAATCATTGCATGCATGACAACAGAGGCTGGAAGAATTATACCAGGGATGCATCTCCAAGCTGAACACTGTTTCCAGTTATTTTGCTATATCAGAGAGAGTCTCACTTTTACCCTAACAAGACAGAACCTATAAAGACTGTTGAGGTTTCTTATGATACAGAGGGTTGAAAGAAACCAAAACACCTGTACGTACAACTTCTATAGTTCAAGAGTAACAACTCCTCCTAGACAATTCACATTGAGTGACGGGTAAGACTGAAGGTATTTTTTTCAGAGCTGGAGGCAATAACTATTAATGAAGCCCTAAATTAAGGACTTTTTTTGTCTGTATTTTTGAAAGGTCACCACTGAGAAGCATGTTTTACACTAAGGGGGAAAAGAAATTAACCGCTTCTGTAGTACCACAGATGATTGTCCCAGGAAGATACCTGTGCACAAGTACTGTGAGATAATTTATTTGTTTTCACACCTCTTCAGAAATGAAGAGTTTATAAAACATTTGTTTAAAAGAAAAGACAGTTCAAAATTCTGCTTAAGGGGCTGGAGTTGCTTAGGCAGAATGACAAATGTTTTACCCTGGGCCTTTGTGAGTCACATATTGCTGTCAATAGCCATGATTCTAGGAAAAGACTGAAGTAATTCTGTCAGTGCCATTTTGGGAGCTACATAGAATATATTTTTTTATATGTTTATGGTCCAAAAGGCCACACAATTAGGGACTCAGGTAAATCTCCTACTTTTTGGATCAGAAACATACCCTGACACATCCCATCTCTGAAAAGCAAAATCTGAGCTCCTGGATCAGAAGGTAGCTGTAGCATGTTCCAGACAGGAATCAAAATCAGGAAATCAAGATGGAGAGATGAGAGCTGAACTTCAGAGTACTTCCACCTCATAGTCAAGATGCAATATAGGATTAAACCAATCAATAAAATCCAATTAGATTTTTTTTTACCCTGGGAAGCATCTGTTGAGGATAAATTGAAGGTTATTCAAAGGCTCTAACTGTGGTTATTTGCCTCTTAGAAGGGGAAAAAAACACCTTTAAAATTTTATTCAACTTACACATTCAAAATTTGATCTGTACACTCAGGACAAAGTAAGAGAGAGAAAGAACTCAGAATACCACTCATTAAGCAACTGTGAATGGGTTGAACTAAAAATAAGGGCCTCCTGCTCATGATTTCATAGCACAGAACCTAAACATACTGGAATGACATCAATGCCAAGAAACTGAGAGAGGCAAAAGTAGCAAAATCTGGCATACTGCTGTGTTTTCCTGGAGTTAGTAGTGATGGGATGAAGCAGTTTACAGTTCAGGGCGCACAGAGTGTCTATTAAACAGAAAGTAATTATTTAGTTTTATTTATTTGTTTTCATATCCATTCATCTTCCCACCGCTATACTTTCTGCTTTTCACCATCACTCTTCTGTTGCACTCACTTTCGGCTTTGCCACTTACCCACATGGTAAAATAGGTAGTCTTATAGGTAGTCAAACCAGGGTACACCAGTATCTCTCCAGTAGGAACCAGACAGGTATACTTAACTTTGAAAAAATAATGTTACCTACATCTCTAAATCTCTACTTAAGTCATCAAAAAAAATTAAACAACCTTACCGTTCACGTAGCAAGACCATTTATCAATATCCAAAGTGTAGCCAGGCAAACAGGAGCAGATATACGACCCTGGAACATTGATGCAGGTCTGGCCACAGATTCCCAAACCACCTTCAAGACATTCATCAATATCTGAAACAGATCGGATCAATTCAGCTAGCAAAAGTAGCAAAGAGAAATAATACTCTTGATATAGTTATCTAATAACAAGTTGGTCACAAAATGCGTTATCCCATCATTAGAAGAGGAGAGAAGGATGGCTGTACAGCTTCATGATGGTCTTAGGTTGATGGTTAGATTCCATTATCTTAGAGTTCTTTTCCAACTGAAACAATTCCATGACTGGTTTCAGAATTATTGTTTTGTCCACTGTCTCATGTACCAAAAGGTTTATTTTACTTTTTTTCTAAAGACACTTTAGTTACTCTGGTCTCTGATTGCCCAAACACAGGGCACAGAATTACCTTGTGCTCCATCTCTGTGATTCATGTTATGATTTGATATGTGATTACTGCACCCAGCTGCTTCTGGTTTTATCTTTCTTTCCACAGAAATAATATTGACAACAAATTAAGAAACTTTTCAGAACAAACGGGCTGCCACAGCATTGACTTTCACATTAGTTTCAGTTTGGTTTGAATCAAATCTCAAAAGCACATACAAAATACCCACTCTTCCCCCCGCCATGTTCTGACAGCAGTAGTCCCAGACACGCTAATTAGCAATTAGGCTTTTAAATGATAGATGAGGCTCGAGCCTTTAGAATTATGGTATTTTTTTCCAGGACTGGAGGCAATAACTATTAATAAAGTCCTAAGTTCAGGACTTTTTTTTTGTTTATTTCTTTCAAAGGTCACCACTGAGAAGCATATTTTACACTAAAAGGGAAAAGAAATTAACCCCTTTGGTAGTACCACAGATGATTGTCCCAGGAAGTGTAGATAAACTTCTGTTCCTACAGAAAACAAATGAATCTGATAGCAATTTCCCAAGGCATTCACTATTTGGCATATCCTGATACTTTTCTTGTATAACCACTGTAAGGGTTGTCCTAAGGAACAGCTCTTCCCCTGCCAAGATTTGCCTGATGTTAGTGGGTTTTGTTCTGGGTTTTATCATCTGGCTTTATATATGCAGGGAAAAAAAGGAATATCAATTGTTTTGATGAGGCACATTTGATTAAGTTACTAAAGAGCATTGATTAATAACCCAAAGAGAACCTTTGAATAAGCTACTAAAGGGCATATATGAATAATCAGAACAACATATATGTATTGAGTTATTCCAAGTACAGCTCACAGTAATTTTACTTCTTTTTCTGCATTCCTGATCAAGAATTTAGGGCAATGGAAGAAGAGTTTCGTATAACTTCTCTTAGATGATCATTTGTATCAAGCGCAAATTACCACAGTGCTTCAGGAGGGCTATGCTAGGTGAGGATTCTTCTAGGTCAAATAAGGTCAGAAATGGCACCTCATGGTAACTATAAAGAACTGTGATTTAAATGACTCACACCAGCACTGAACGAAACTTCTCTCAGTAACCCAGAGAGAGCTAAGTGACCAGATCTCTGATATCCCACAGGTCTGGGAACCTGTTTCCTTTAACTGCTCAAAGAAGCCATATGAAGGGATTTCTTCTGTGTTAGGTATGAAAACTGTTCAAAAGGAACATCAATGCTTTACAGCCACCAATGTGTCTTTACAGACCAGGGATTGTTTCCATACTGTTTCTGGAATTTTTGCACAACGTTACATTCCACATAGCAGATGCCCTAATTTGACAACATCAAATGTAATAGAGTACATGCAACCGATTTCTGTTGAACAGCTTATGAAGGCAAAGCAGAAGCATTTTCAGCAACTTAATTCCATGAAGCACTCTAATTATGACTCACAATCTTCTTCAAACAATCAGCTTTCAGGAGCATATTTTCCCACATGTACCAGGGATGTACATGCCATTCTCCACAGCATTAGAGGAGTAACTCCTCCAAATCCCCTCTAGAAAGGTTTGACTGGCTTAGAAGTTTATTAATGGGCCACAGAAACCACAAGCTCTAGGCTGCCAGTTTAAAACTAACTACTCCTGGCGAACATTGTCTGAATGTCATTAAAACTCAAGGGCTCTTTGATGGCATGTCTTGGGTGACTTTAACTCATTGTCACAGCTGCTGTCAGTGTTAGCAGAGACATGATGCGAGTATGAATGCTCTTCCCTGATGCACTGGTTTTCAAATGGAGTAACTGGTTAAGCTGGATGGTCAATCTGATCTAGACACGAGTACAAAAATGAGGAAGGAACTGTTGATAAAGGCTATAAGGCACTTTATGTTAGTCAATGCACTGTTATGACAGTAGTGGTTTGTTGAATAAAACTGGTGTTATTTGCTTTGGAGAGCTTATAAGTATGGGTGATAAAGGCAACTGTGCAGAGGTAAGATTGCCAAAGGCAGAGGTCATTTGACTAAGGAATGTGAAACACTGGTGAAAGAACTCATATTCTATCACAACAAAGAGCACAACAAATGAAAATTAAAAAGCCAGGTCTGACTTACGGATCGCATCTGGAAGACTGCTTATTCTCAAAAAAAAAATTGGGTCCATCTGCTGACCTCTTAGCATGATACTGGGCAAGAAAATTCAAACTGCAGCACATATAAACACAGGAGAAGTGAATGACAGTGGGGAAATAATTTCACTTCTGTATATGGCAGTGGTCAGGCCTTACTGGCATGCTGTTTGTATTTCTCAGATGTAGGTTGGTAAAGGATCCTGACAAATTAGAAAGTGTATACAATAAGGATAAAAGTTTGATCTGATGGTAAGGGAAATTGCCTTTATGTGAGACACTTAAAGAGCTGAGTCTGCCTAGATTATCAGAAAGTAGATTGGAACAGGGGTTGATTCCAGTATATAAATATCTTCTCAAGCAAAAAACACCAGATTTGCTAAAGGAGGTTATAATCTTTTTCCTGCAAAAGAAAGAGTTGACAAGGACTGATGGCTGAGAAGTGAAGCTAGGGAAATCAACTGCAGACATTAAGTGCAGGTATTTCTACATTAAGGATTTCCCTAATCACTGCAACGGGGTTGAACAAGATGACTTTCAAGGGTCCCTTCCAACCCTATGCATTCTATGATTCTGAATTAATATTTTAAGAGGAAATGTGATTCACTGAGTGAACCAGCTACCAAGAAAAACATCAGTGGATGTTCTCAAGTAGAGATCAGACTGGGAAGACACACTATAACCAGGTTACTGAGTTGTGTACCAAGATAACTGGACAATGACCTGTTATTTACGGGATGGATTTTCCAGCTTTACACAAGTGCACCAAGCTACCTCTCCAAGAAAAAGTGTGTTGATTGATCAGGCTACAAGAATTTACACTGCCTCCCCACTAATTGTACATGAAGAGAGGATTTCAGGGTTATTAGTCTGCCCATTTTCATCACCATCAAAGTTCAAAGAATAAAGCAAATCCCAGACATACTGAAAAGCATGCAATCACCCCAGCTGAAGAAAGGCTGTAGTGGAAGAATGGTTGTAGTTGGAGAATAGGAACCCAATAAAAGATGAGGGGCACACTGGTGACAGGTAGCTTGGGCACTGGGGAATGCCCCTTCCAGCGGTAAACAAGAAGGACCCATGGACACAGCACTATCGTAAAATAAGCTGCAACACTGTGAATGTTCAGTTTTTATGATGCTTACAATGGACGTGGGCCCTGTGCTTAATGTGCTCTCTTTGTTTAAAGTATTTTTTCTAATAAATAAATAAATAAATAAATAAATAAATCTACTTCTTAAGGGTTAGGGGAACTCAGTCATAAACTCATCCATCAGGTATAGCCAGCGGTGCCTTCACCTTCACTGATAGTGCCAAAGCGAAGTGTTGAGCTGTATCCTGCTGTAGCTGCTTAATGTGTCCTGGCAACCACATCCCCCAAGTGGGAACTTTACCCTGTGAAAGAAATCGGCTTAGTGAACACAAAAGCTGTCTGCAGTGCCCTGACAGCCAGCCCTGAAAGGAAGAATGGGGTTCTGCTTCATTCTCAAAGGCTTCTTTATGCAAAAAATGCCTTGAGAATCAGCAAAAACGATGAATCATGTCATCATGATGTTGGCAGCTCTCAATGACTTTGCATACAAATATGCTACTTTGTTGAGAGTCCTGAGAAATGCTTTGATTGTAGAAGGTGAAGCATTAGTATGCCTGGCAGGGACACAGAGCAACCACAGTGAGCCAGAACTTGCCTTTCATAATCCCAAATACACCCATTATATACATTTAAAATACATGTGCAACACACACTCAAATACTCTCACTCAAATTTGGGTCCTGTGGATTAATATCTATTTTGCTAAAAGTATAGAGCTCAAAGAAGAGACCACAGATGAAATGGAAAAAGATGCTCCATCTATCAACAGGTCACAATAAAAGAGGAGGTGCAGCTCAGAGAGCTCAATATACTACAGTATCTTTAATTTCCTACCTTTCTGGACTCAGATCTCAAGAGTTTGGGCACTAGAATGGAAAAAAAAATTTTTATATATATATATATATATATATATATATATATAACTATTTTTTTAAATAAATTCTATATGTAAATTAGTAACTATGAAATGGACCTCTACTTCCCAGATCATGCAACTTTCAATGTGACCTGCTTCTCAAAGACGAAGTTCACGAGACCATCATCTCTTTAAAAGGCACCAGCAAGTATTGCCATCTACCTTCTTTTAAAGTCAGGTTTCAAATCAGATACTAAAAAGCAGGTAGCTTTGTTTCAAATAGAACACAAAATTAATACCTCCTGTCTTCCACTGTGCAAAACAATTATAAGTCATGTATTAGTCACTGGTCCTAAAGTCTGTTCCTTAGCCCTCTTCAGGATTAAGCTTCATGTCATGTGTGACACGATTTCTCTCATTTCTTGTAACATATTTGCCCCCTTCCTATTTTCATCTAGGTTTTTACAGCTAAAGATAGTGTTTAGCAACATTCAGCTGGATCCAGTTTCCAGAAAATTTAAAGGGAATCTTCTCAAGAATTGGTCTATAGGTTCTGACTCATATTGAAGAACTCTTTGTTATTTTCTGGTCACAATATTTTCAAGTATCAAGTGAATTTAAGATGCAATACAAAGAGGAATAACTTAATATTTTGCATCACCAGTGCTCCATGGCAGGAGAGTGGTGAACAGCAAGAAAGAAAGGAGAAACACTTGAGGCACAGAAAAGCATCTGACCAAAAAAGTTGACCTAGATATCTGCAGTTGTCACCTTCAATTGCAGACTGTATCACTGTAGGAATGTGCAGCATGTTAGCCCTGAAGAAGTGACAAGATCTGGTCAGTTAATGTCAGTAGTTAACAGACATACAGAATTAAAGAATCCATAATCTGGTAGAACTTCAATACCATGTGTTGTGTTTTGTCTTCTTCAAAAGCTTTTATGCAACCTTTTGTTTTTATTTTATAAACACCTGTCTTCCTTCACTTCTAAAACTTAAAAAGTGAGTATTCCAAGTCACCCCTAAAGTCAAAACACACCTGCAGTTTTGTAGTCTCCAGAACATATTTACCCAGGGTAGTCCAAGACTAAACAGGTGTTTCCCTAAGCTTCATAACTCAAGAGGCTGCTTTAAGAGCCTTTTCAGATATGTAAGTGCCATGCAGAAAGTTTTTTCGGCCAGGAGTTGGGAAAGAATCTGTACAGCATGTAAGAATGAAAAAGTGTTGTTAAAGTGGTACATCAGGAGGTCACAGGCAATCAATTCTAACAGGTATAAGGCTGATGCCTTGGTGTACCATGTATGCTTGGAGGGTCAAATATCTTAGAGATTAAAGCTCTCCCAAGATCAGCTATGCACGTGCTTTTTTCTTGTAGGAATAATAATTCCTGAATAGCCCAAACCAATTTTATTTACGGGTAGACTGTTCTGCATTTTCAATGTGGTATAAAAAAGATGAGTTATTTAAAGGTAACTGAGTTCCCATTGCTGTCATGATTAAATCAATGTGACAATGTCAAAAATTTCAGAAATGCTTCAAATTCTATCATAACTTGTTGATAATTGATATGTTCTTTCACCAGACTAGCCTTGTTCTGACCTCATGATGTGCTCTCCCATATTTCTCTTATAAAACTCATTGTTGTGGGACACATATCCCCTCTGAAGAGCCCCTTCTCCCTAGCTATACCAAGTCAAGATTCAAATAATGTCTCTTAAAATAACTCTATAAAATTATGTGAGACATTTAGGGTTAGATTTCATGATCCTTCTACAGGATGAGAAGTACTTTGATCTCTGAATATCCCTAGAAATAAAAGGAAATAATTAAGAACTTTGCTATTTAGCAATGTAAGAAGAGCACGACCTAGGCCTTCATCTGTGGTGGCAGAATGGAAAACGAACCTACATCAGCCTACACACTTCCCAGTAAGTGTCATTTGTAAGAGTTCACCATCAGAGAGCAGATACCTTCTCAATTCAGAGTAGCCCTCATGGCTGGCAGGATGCCACCATGGTCACAGGCACTGAGGAACATTGTACAATTGATATATTTGTTGCAGCTGACCAAGAGTGGTGGCCAAGCCACAAGTTCAGCTTGCTGTCATTGTTCACAGTTCAGTGCTATGAGTCATGTCTCCCACTCACCCTTTTTATTCCCACTATTACCTTCAAAGCCTGCCTCCAGCTTCCTACCACTTGCTTCCATTGCACCCTCTCTCACATAATTAATGAACTAGAATAGCTTATATCCGGTCTTCTGGCCAGAACATAACCTGTGTCCAGTACACAGAGGAAAAAACAAGGGAAGCATCCTTCAGGCTTATATTTCATATCAAAGCTTCACCTTTGTTTAATCTCCTGTAATCCAGTGATGTCTCAGTAAGTAGATACCCTAGTACAACTCCTTTTCCATTTATTGTGTATTGTATGAGATTGCTCAGAGTATGGCACAGCAACATCAGCTCTTACACAGAAGACTTCTCTTACTGTTTCTTGCAGGGTTTGCAGAGCTCCCAGCCAGTCTGATTTTGCTGCTTTACCTGGTGTCTCTCCATTCGTAAAGCAGCTCATTTCCAACAGGCAAGACATAAAGCAGGCAGGTTCCCCTTCCATTAATGGAAGGCTAATGTGCATCAATATGTGAAATATGTCAGCTGAAATAAAAATATATCTTTGCAGCCTTTTAAATGCAAATATTTAGAGTGCCTCTTAACTCACTAAATAGCAATTCCTTCCATGTCAGTAGGATTCTCATATTACACCTGAGCTCTTAACTGAAGAGATAACTAATACACACTCTATCTTGAGGAAGCTACATATACATTAGCAAATATCATGGGCCTAGAGGAGAGCGTAACAGTTGCTGATGACAGGACATACTCTGCCTGTACTTCAGGTCAGTGTTACAGAGAATCAGGGCTAGCCTGTTCCCATGAAACGGATGACAACCAACAGTGGAAAGGATAGACGCTCTTCTGCAGGAACATCTGGTTTAGATTGGTCTGAAGGGTCTCCAGTCTGTGGGACTTTGAGAGCGCTGTGCAATAGACAGGTAGGCACAGTGAGAGAAGGCAGGAGGCATATTCCTTTCAGAAGTGTGTTTCTCATTTGAATTCAAGCATTGATGTGGAAGCACTCTAGGTGTGTTGGACTCTCAGATAAGTATTTGGTCAGGTTTATCATTTGTACACAAAATTGCCTAGCTCCTCCTCTCTCCAAACAAGAACATTTAGCATGCATACTTCTGTTTTCTGCTTACAGGGTGATATTTCTTGGCAGAATGCATAGAGGAGGCACCTGTTATTAAATTGCTGGAATCATGTCAAGAACTGAGCCAGAGCAATCTATCAAAAGCATTAACTCCAAGTATATCTGCTTGCTTGAATCCTTGCAGAGCATTTCCTCATCCCCTCACTGCAAAGACCATGACTTCATTGCCTCTGGCTTTCTTAAAAATATTAGACTTCAGGGGAGAAGGGTAAAGAGAAAGATTCTATTATTCTTTGTCTTACACTTAATAATAAGCATCTCACATGTTCCAAAAACCAGGAGATGATTATATCAATATTAGTGTCAGAGTTTTCACCCAGACTTTAGTGCTACACACCTGTGACTCGTGCTGTATGAGATGCAATATTAAATATAAGAACACATATCTACACACACAAATATAGGAGTAGTTTTTAAAGTTTTCTAGCATATCCTAATACATAATCATTGAAATATTCTTTCTCTATGCATATGGAAGTAAAAAGCTACACCTATACACATTTAGAAGCACAAATACACATGTATTGAAGGTATATCTGAATGTGTGCACACGTACTGAAAATAGAGACACCAAAGTTACGTCAAGGAATTTTGGTAACTAGGGAACAGTTGGGATCTCTTAATGGTCATATAAAAGCTTATTCTGCTTTCTAATAAACTAACAGACAACTGAGTGATTTCTGAAACACAAACTAAACAACATTTGCTGTGTTCATCTCATGAGAAGCAAGACACCAAAAAGCTGATTTCTAAGTTCTGCCAGTACAATAAGCAAGAAATCTTTTGG
>VWZE01008321.1:24645-54487 GCA_013396675.1 Eubucco bourcierii
TGCTGAATTTTGCATGTGCTGAGATTTAAGCAGGTGTTTAAATGGTTGGCTGTGCCAGGCTTTGTTGAGATAACTTCTGTGAGGTTTCCTAGTTCAGTCCTTTTTCTTACCCTGCATTTTTCCCCNAACATAACTGTTTCTTAATGTTTCTGCCTGTGCCTGGGCACATTTTGCTCACTCAGTCTTCACTGCTCCAGAAGGTGCAACTCATTCAATCCAGACCGACAAATGGAAGCCACATTTCCATAGACTGTTCAGAACTGAGTCTCTACTCTACATGCTATAAAATACAATAACAGTAATGTGAATTATGCAGGGCCAGACTCTTGCCAAACAGCATTTGCTTCTCCAAATAGTCACTCATAACACAAAAGGGCAACCAATGTGAAAGCACAGTGTAATGCCATCCCATCTAGGATTACAGGATCCTGTTTGAGAGTTGTGGTACGTTCCACATGAACCTCTTTTTGCTAATTCTGCAGCCATTGCTCGCAACTCACCCTCCCCCCCCCTCTCCCTCCCCCCCCACCCCAGAGTGTTCAAGTTGNTCCCCCCCCCCCCACCCCGGAGTGTTCAAGTTGGGAGCACACAACTTAAACAGCTCAAAAGGAATGTGTCACTTTGTGAGCAACCACCAGCAGAGTGTTTGCTAGACCATGAGGGTGGCTGTCCCAATACAGCCCTGACCTTTTCCAGGGCAGACTCAGGAGGAGAAAAACTGAATAACCTTCCCCTTTCCTATTAAAAGCCAGAAGCAAGTTTTGTCTTACCTTCTTCTAATCTCTCATTTATACACATCTCCCTCAGTCTTCCCCCACTGTTCCATTTTCTCCCTTTTCTTTACTCAAAAGACATGTCCCTAAATTTCCCTTTTTTTTCTCTAAAGTAAAACTGAATACAAAAGTCTGACATGCCAACACCACAATGAATTTTTTTTTCTCTGAAAGAAAAGATCCTTTCACTGCAGTCAAGTAAAGAGTGGTTAATAAAGTAATTAATTTTACCATTCCAAAAGTGCAGGACTGGTTTAAAAATAGTAAGAACAATCTCTTAGTAGGATAATTAGTTTATATATATATATATATATATATTTTTTTTTTTTTTTTTTTTCCCAGACCAGGCCCAGTATACCAAATGTAAAGAATTGACTTAGTTTAATTTGACCTACTGACTCAAGGAACTGATAAATTCAGTAACAAATACACAACTTATTCCTTCCTTCCAAAATTCCTGCTATCTCAGCTAGCTTTACAAAGCCTCTTTGCCAAAGCTGGAAAGACCAGCTAATGATTCTAATGGAGAGGGTCTTCTCTCCTAACCTGGCAAAAAGCTGCTGTTACCTAGTTTAAGGACAGTATGTTCTGGTTGTTTCTAAATTGTGAAGCAAACAGAGCTCTCCCTCAGTTTCCCAGGGTTTTCAGTATCTATAGTGTATTGATTAGCATGTTGTTTAAACCATATTAGTTTCTTATTCTTCCTTACCAGACATTATACCAACTTGTCAGCACTTGGACATTTTGTATCAGCCTCTGAAAGACTGACTCTGGTCTTAGGTATATTCTAATCCGGTTATTATTGCCAACAGAGGTTAATAATTAAATGCAAGAGTTCACTGAAATAGCTTAAGAAACTTGTAGCAGGTACCTCTAGTAAAACCAGCAGAGAGCAGTGAGAAACTCTCAGGTCCCACAAAACAGCTTCCAGACACTCCTTGATGGTCTCGAGTCACGTACATGTAAGAAATGTTGCTGCCTCCAGAGTAATCGCTAGTTGATGGTGGTGCCAGGAGTTTCTGACCACCTTCAGAGAAAATGCACAACAGTTCTGCAAGCCAGGCCTTGCACCTCCTTCTGATACCTGGTGTCACAGGGATACAGGGACACAGGGGTGTCACAGTCAGCATAGGGATGGCTGACTCCGATAGTTGTACTTTCTCTGACATGATAGTGCCTTGTTTTGCAGCAGAGGCAGCAAAAAGCTGAATCCAAAAGTTTTGTTTATTGGGAGTAAGTCTGTTTATGTTCTAATTTCAATTAAGAGTACCACACCTTGAGTACTGGATTTGGATCCCTCACTACAAGACAAACATTAAGGTGCTGGAGCAGGTCCTGAGAAGGGCGATGAAGGGGCTGGAGAACAGGCCTTGTGAGGAACAGCTGACAAAACCGGGGTTGTTTAATCTGGAGAAAAGGAGGTTGACGGGAACCTTCTCACTCTTTACAACTCTATGAAAGGAGGTTTGGAGCCAGGTGAGGATTGGTCTTTTCTCCCAAGCAACAAGTGATGGGAGGAGAGAAAATGGTCTCAAGTTGCTCCACAGGATGTTTAGGTTAGATATTACAAGAAACAACTTCATTAAAAAGGTTCTCAAAGACAACAGGCTCCTCAGGGAGGTATTCAAATCCCCATCCCTGGAGGTGTTTAAAAGATGCAGAGATATGGTGCTGAGGGACATGGTTTAGTATCAGACTTGGTAGTGTTAGATAATGGTTGGACTTGATGATTTTAAAAGTCCTTCCCAATCAGAGTGATTGCTAGTGGCATTAGAGCAGGTTGATCCTTCGTTGTGCAGAATTCTGACTAAAGAGGCAGTAGGTGCTATTAAAGTACCTGTCAGACAGAGTAGGGCAGGGTGCAGCCTAAGAGAAAGGCATACTCACACAGTATCACTGAGGTTGGAAGAGACCTCAAAGATCATCAAGTCCAACCCGTTACCACAGCCCTCAAGACTAGACCATGGCACCAAATGCCACGTCCAAACGCGCCTTGAACACCTCCAGGGAAGGTGACTCCACCACCTCCCTGGGCAGCCCATTCCAGTAGCCAATGACTCTCTCAGTCAAGAACTTTCTCCTCACCTCCTGCCTAAACTTCCCCTGGCACAGCTTGAGACTATGTCCTCTTGTTCTGTCACTGGTTGCCTGAGAGAAGAAGGTAACCTCCCCCTGGCTACAACCACCCTTCAGGTAGTTGTAGACAGCAAGAAGGTCCCCCCTGAGCCTCCTCTTCTCCAGGCTAAACAATCCCAGCTCCCTCAGCCTCTCCTCATAGGGCTTGTGCTCGAGGCCTCTCACCAGCCTCGTTGCCCTTCTCTGGACACGCTCAAGCACCTCAATGTCCTTCTTAAATTGAGGGGTCCAGAACTGGACACAGGACTCAAGGTGTGGCCTAACTAGTGCAGAGTACAAGGGGAGAATGACCTCCCTGTTCCTGCTGGCCACACTATTCCAGGTATCTCAAAAAAACAGGAATTCCTGAAACCTCCTCCTGAGGTACAACGGCCATTCTGGTTCTGTCCTCAAGCATGCCAATCATTGTTTTCTCCAACATAGTGAACATGATATTTGGCTAGCAGGATGTTGTAACATGTTTTTTTTTAGTAAAATTAATT
Source organism: Eubucco bourcierii (assembly GCA_013396675.1). Taxonomy (NCBI): domain Eukaryota; kingdom Metazoa; phylum Chordata; class Aves; order Piciformes; family Ramphastidae; genus Eubucco; species Eubucco bourcierii. The sequence continues at coordinate 28,037 of VWZE01008321.1, forward strand.
AAAGGGTGCAGCTTTAAATCATGAAATCTTTATGAAAATGTGGTGCCATTTTAGGTAATCTCTTTCCAGTTGCCCCAGTCTGCTTCACAGCAGCAGTTACAGTAAATATCCATGTAATTTTTTTTTAGGGCAGTGTGAGTCTCATGTCCTTTCTGCTAAGGTTTCCATTTTTCCTATTGCAGTCTGATCTTAAAGGAAAGAAAAAGACCCCAAAAACCCATGTTAAATCCATACTGTTAATTATAACCAATCTTATTGTTTGAAGCAGCTTTACATGTTAACATTTTAATGGACACCTATCACCAGCTGCTGTACAGCGAATTCTTATTTCATCAGCTAGACCACACTGGAATCTACAGAAGCATCCAGAAAGAAAGTTAAATATGCTCTCTCTCATACCCAGACAGTCAGAACAAGGGTAAAACGTTCTGGGGAAGCCACATAGCACATTACTGACTTAGGACATTCATCAATGTTAGATGACTGCATTAGCAGATGTAAAGGAGTAGCTAAAACAGCATGTTGAAACAGTCATTTAGCTGAGGTGGAGATAAACACAAAGATAAAGCAAGCCATTTGTTATCATGAATAAGGTCTATTCAGTTCTCTAAGTGAGAAGATTTAAGGGAAGATCTTAATAGCAGGCATGGCATTGTTTCACTATCAAGGTCAAAATAAGTGTCCTTCTCATAACTGTTTGCTGTGTCCATCGCAGGAACAGCTCTGCTTCACCGACAGCAAAGCAATTTCTCGTGTGGATACCAGAAATGCCACTCTAAAAGATCTCTCAGAGCAAAGCATTAGCTGAAGTCTGGTTTCACTGATTTTCAGCACTACTAAGAACTCACCACCTCCCCCAGTACCAGTGGGAGACTAGGATTTAAAATACCAATCTATAGGTTCTTATCTGGAGTCTACCTATCACAAATATTGTTACTTTTACTCTTTTTAATCTCATCAGTTCTAGGCTCAGAAGATGAATAATTGAAATTATTTTTTTTCCAGTCAAATTTTGTCTTCATCTTACAGCCTTTTCAGATAGTTCATTCTTCTTGTGACCACAAAGCACTTTAGAAAACAAGCACCAGGGAACAGGTTATGTATTTCAACAGGTGCCTCAGTAAGAGTGTGCGAGAAAACCATTGTATTTACCCATCTAATTCACTTTGTCATATCAAATCCATTTCAATAACAAAGCCTATTACACCAGTTTGGCATAACTACAAAAACACACACACAGTAAGTTTCCATCTGTGTATTTGTGCTGGTTTGAGGCTAACTGGAATATTTTAATAGAGAAAATTATATTATAGGCTGTGAAAGGGAAACAATGGTGATGTCTACTTCACTCATAGGCTTGCTGAGATGTTTAAGAATAAGTGCTCAAAACATAGACAAGTCACTCTCTGGGGTATAGCTTCTCGGTCTAGCAGCTTCGGGCTTTTTTTCTCCTCTCTGCTAAATAATCTCACTAATCACTTTTCTTCTAACCTCCCTGGCCAATCCTCCAAGCTCACCTTGCACGTAAGGCAAACTTTGGGGTAAGGTACAGGGGTGGGGAGAAGGTTGGAAACCCCTCCTGGGGTCTCTGATTTCTGTGAGGGGTGTTGTGTTTCTGTATTCCCTTTAACTTGTATATTTCTGTAACTATTCCTGTCTATAGTGTATATATCTGCTTGTATATTGTGCTGAGCTGTAAATAGAGCTTCAGTCCTTCACTTCCAGCCAGCTGAGTTCTAGTCTGGGTCATTTTACAACGTGTGGGGGGTGCGGGTGACTCCCAAACCATCACATCGCCACATATCAAAGGCAGGACCAAACAAAATGGACAATAAATAGAAGTAGAAACAGACACTGTTATAGTCACCATTCCACAGCAAAAGCACCTGAGATGAATTTTAAAAGGCTAGAATGACTGGAGATACTGTCAGTGCCTGGCACTGAGATGCTGCAAGTTGCTGCCAGAGTCAAACACTCTGGAGGAGGGAATGGTTTCCTAAGCATGTTGCAAGCCACTTCATGGAAATTCAGCCTTTTCCTGAACATGGCCATGCCAGAGGGATCGTTCAGTGAATTAACTGGTGGACAACCAAGAGCAGGTGTAATCAAATAACTGCCGTGAAAATCTATTTCCCTACAATTTGTAGAACAGGTTCACAGGATCTCCAGAAGCAAGCATGTCCTAATTAATAAATACTTCAACACTGAGACTCTCCTGAAGAATTTGCTCAGAACCTGAAGATAAGCTTGTACTGGAAGTGAAACTTTTTGACATGATATCATTTAGTCTGTGAGATAATTTTACAGGCTCAGACAGATCTAAAGCAAACCAATCTATAGTTCTCAGACCCTGCCCACAGTGGCCATAAGAGCCTTGCATGTGGATTTCCTCTGCCATATCGGGAAATACTTGGTACAGAAAATGGCAAGTGATCAGCAAGGGACTCTGCCATGGAGGAGGCAGCTTGACCCGACACCACCTCAGAGAGAGCCTCACAGCTGCAGGCAGAGAAATGCCAGAGCCTAGCACAGATCCAAATGCCACTGTGAGCACGATATCCCAGAACGTGGCATCTAAATTCTGCAGCTACCAAACACACCCTGCTTGAGGCCACAGCTGTCAGTTCTCCCTTGAGCCAGAGACAAGGGAAGAAGAGCTGTGAGGAACAAGGCAAGTGTGTTAAGCACGAGTAATAGCCCACATTATATTTAACTTTCAGATAATGGTTCTGCATACTCCAAAGCTTCAGAGAGATCCTGTCTTGATGGCGGGGCTGTGAACGTGGAGGCTTCAGTTCCAACACAAGTGACAGTGGTGCTTTCAGAAATGGGACAAACAATTCTTTGCAGTAGTTTCTTTGTCTCTGGAGCCTCTTAAAAACCCTCTGAAACACAGGAATCCCCTCTAAGATTCAGAAATAGCATTATTCCCATGGTGTTTTTGAAGAAAGTGAACCAATCTAACAGAGATTTGGTCTCAAGGACTGACCAAGCAAGTACTAACTAAGCACTGGGTTAAACATTAAGGACCAGGAAAACCATTTTGTAATGGAGCAGCAGTGTACAAGCAATTGAATAACCAATAACAAAAGTGGTCATTAGCACTCACATACAATCTTGCAATATGTCTACTCACCTGCCTGGCCACTAGCAATGAGGAGTGAGCAAAAAAGCTCCTGAAATATAAAGCTAAGTCCTGTAGAGATGCCAGTATGCTTTCCTTGATGTAGCCTTTGTCTTGCATTGTGCAACCAGGAAATGAAACATCGAAATCGGGCACAGTTAGACTTCATAAATTAAACTGTCTATGGATGGATGCACAGAGAAGTTCTGGGGCTGCTATAATCACATGCACAGCATATTCCATCTACATTGTCCCCTGTACTTGGTACCTTGAGTACTGAGTTCAGTTTTGGAGTCCTCACTACAAGAAAGACATTGAGGTGCTGGAGCAAGGCCAGAGAAGGGCAACAAAGCTTGTGAAGTGTCTGGAGAACAGGTCTTGTGAGGAGCAGTTGAGGGAGCTGGGGATGTTTAGTCTGGAGAAAAGGATGCTGAGGGGAGACCTTCTCTCCTCTGCAACTCCCTGCAAGGAGGTTGGAGCCAGGTGGATATTGGTTTCTTGTCTCTAGTATCAAGGGTTCTTTAAGGTTGTTTCCAAAGAAAACCATTCTGATTCTAGGGTTGCTCTAAATGAGTACATTTCTTTTTCCTTTGATGGAAAACAAAAGAGATCAGGTCCCGGGGTAAGAGAGTATCTCTAGCATATACACTCCAGGTGCCACTTAAGTGTTGGGTTGGGTTTTTTTTTTACATACTATCAATGTGTAATTTAAATCTGACACTTAGAAATGAAAGAAGTATTGAAAAAATAATGTTAATATTTTAGAAAATATTAGTAAAAATAAAAGCAAAGTAAGAGGACAGTCTGATTAAGGTTTCAGGATATGGTTTTCACACTACACACTGCTACACCAGTCCCAGACACAAGCTGCCATTGCTTGAGCACATAGAATGGACATCTCAATCCTAAGACTGTGCGAGGTTCCAGCAGTAAACCTCATCAAACAATTGCCATCAACACTCCTTTTCCTTTACTGTGAAATAACAGGCACCTGATGACTACTACCCAACCAAGTAACTTTACCGTCAAAAACTACCAGTTATTAAAAATTCTCCACATTATCCTGTGAATCAAGTATTCAGCTACTACTAATGCTTTTGTCATTAGATGAAGAGTAACAATCCATTAAGAACAATTCAACAGAGGAAAGCATTAGAAGTGTTTAAGGCTGAATATCTTGCTGTATGGCTGCTGAGAACTCTTGCTGTAGTTTCATCTACGATGAATTCAAAGGACAACATTCATGTTTTGCATCACTCTTTATACCAGGACACATCAGATTAACCATATTTAAATTCAGACAAATGTGTAGATAGTAAAAAACTGCCACATCTTAACTTCCATGTGTTACAAATTCTTCCATGAAAAACTGTCATGTGCTAGAAATCAATTTAGGATGAATATTTACCTCCAAAGCTGTCAGGATTTCACCTAACTGGAAACAAAATAAACCAACCAACAACTTAAAAAACCAAAATACCCCAAAACCAGAACAAAAAACCTAAACAAACAAAAAAATCTTTTTGATGCAGCCAAACTTTTGGCAATAAATGCTCAGGCAAAATGGTTAGGGCTTGAAGAAATACTCTTGAGGTTAGAGTAATGAACCCAAAGCAATTGCTTTTCTATGAGCAGTAGAATTGCAGAGTTACTGAGAAGCAGCATTTCCACCAAACTAGAAAAAGTGGTGAACCAATAGCAGAGAAGGAAGTGGTATGCTGCATGGTATAATGGCAGTCACCTCACCTGTCTGCAGCCTTCTTACTTAGGTAATGGGTATGTTGAGCTCTGTGAGTTACAACTTTATGACAACAGGTAGGGTTGTTTCTCATAAACTGCTGCCCTCTGAGGACAGTGGAACTGCTATGAAACTGCTGCCTCTCTCTTGCACAAAAGTGCTGGGCAGGACACAAGTCCCTGACGGATATTAAGGCCAACCGAAAAAAAACCCTGGACAGTTTTTTTTTTTGCCTGTGGCCATTGCTGGTTACCTACACACATTAGGTTCACACAGTGATGCAAGGAGGTTTCCTTCACAGGCTCCTCTATCATGCTGAAAATCTCAGTCATCTATGGTCTCCCCAGCAGTCAGATATCCTCAGAGAGTTTCCTGGGATGATATTCTCTGAAAGAGTTGTAAAACACATTAGTAAGGGGTACTTTGTCTGACTATTAATATTGTATCAATAGGAGCAACAGCTTCCCCTCTCACTTTACTGAAGTTACCAAGATGTGGAAGCATCTTCTGAATCTTCCCCATGGCCCAGCCTCTTGCCAGACACTCACACTATTTGAACATACTTATTCTTGGCATGCGAAAGCCGCTTGAAACGGCGTGTGACAGGATTCATCTCACTGTAACTGGAGTACCACTCCACTAAATCTTGAGCTACTGGCATTTGCTGAAATGGCTGTGGGCTTACAAACATCATCAGATGCCAGTTCACAGGATGTGGTCAATGAATTATGTGGAGCATCTTTTCAGAACCCATTCTTCTGTTTTATCCCCAGCCCACACAAGGTTGGCATCACACAGTTCATATGGAGCATGGCCTTTTGTGAAATTTACCCCATATACTCATCAGAGGAAGAAACTTCATCATTTCAGATGTATTTTTAGGTGCTGACATTTGACTTTGACTTCCTCCAGGCCTGTCCCTCTGCCCTTTTGATGAGTCACAAGTTATTTGTATCATAGTGGGCTTCCTATAGTTACAGTTTAGTCAATTCATTCTGCCCAGAACTTCCTAGAGTTGGGAAGGATCAAAAAGAGGTGTAAAAATATGTTTTGTCTATGACAGATCCTTTAAAAGTACACCATCTTAGTTTATTTCTCTCTTCTGTTTCAGTATTCCTCTCAGTGAGACTGAAAAACACTCAGGTAGCCCTATCCACGTTCACTGTAGTTTTCTTTATAGTTGGTTGTCCTCAAATACTGTCCTAGCTTTTCCCACTTAACACATGCCCCATTTCAGTTTTACAGTTCAGTTAGACTCTTTGATGGCAAAGATGTCAATCATATGGCTCCTTGCTTACATAGCTTAAACAGAATCAGAAAGCAAATTGCTTTCTTTACTCCACCCTAAGCTCAGGGTTTCCCCTTCCCCAAGTCATTACAATGCAGTTACATCAAACCATGAATTAATATTAAATAATGAAAAAACTACATGCAAGAATACAGTCTTTTGTCCCCCAGCCCAGATTTCTCTCAACTCTACTGAAAAGCCTTCCTGAATCCATTTATCTGAACTATTCTTGATTGTGATTTTATAAGCCAAAAGGATGGCTAATGAGGGCTTTCTATTCAGGGAACACCTTCTTCAGTAGGATGGTTTTATTCTCTAGTCTGTAGGAATTTCTTGCTTCTTTGTTAGTTATATTAAAAATTCTTTTTTAATGTCCCAGGCTTCAAACTGTCATTTATGCATTCTGCTTCTACTAAGCTTCTTTCCAAGTGTCTATCTGTTATCTGACAATTCTAGGCTTTTAAAGTCTTTTATTAGGCAGGGGGGAAGTTTGACCATCATTCCTTTTTTCTTTCTCTTCTTTTTTTTTTTTTTTTTTTTTTTTTTTTTTTTTTTTTTTTTTTTTAATGAGTTTAGGACGATCAAGTCTTAAAAGAATTTTCATTGCCATTCTTCTAATATCTTCTTTATGAAGGTTAATGAGCTTTAAGAATCGTAGGGTTTGGGGTTTTTTTTTGTTTTCTCTCACACCATTTGATCCAGACTTCATCTCTATGTGAATCTTCAATAGCAAGAAACTGAAAACTTAATCATCTTGTGACAGGCTGAACTTTTGTCTGTACCAATTCACATTCAGGACACATCTAGAGCTAAGTCATTGTTGAAAGACATAAGAAAATGTCACTTTTTTCCTATCAATAAACAAGGAACTTTATGAGTTACCTCTTCTCATGAAGCCCCTGTTACAGTCTCAAGGAAGCAGTTCATCTGGCAATAGGACATGACGTCTGTTCAACCATTGTGCCCTATTGAACAAAGAACGTTATTTTTCTGCCTTGTGAAAAACGTGGCTTGCATTGTGTCTGCTGCTGATTACCCTATCCAAAGGGAATGTCTGCTCCTCTGTCAAAGAGCAAAGAACGCTCAAGCAAGCAAAGGAACAAATAAGCAGCACTTTTGTGCAGGAAAATGTGCCTCTACCATTCTAGAAAGATTATTTTCTAACTCCAAGAAACAATCTGGGGCAGTCTTTTAGTAGAAGATATTACACTCAGACACAGTATGACTGGCACAGAAGTCCTGGAATGGAGTGTTTGGTGGAGAGTGATGCAATGCAGCATGACAGAAAACATTACAACTGCAAGGTGTAAGCTATCCTCAGCTATGAAGTTTGAGTCCCAGAAGAAAGAGGAGTGTTATGATTCCTGTTTTTTTCTGTTTCAACAGGAAGGAAATCATTCCATCATGTCACTTTTATGCTAAAGAACAACAAATATTTGAAAAGTCATGGCAGACTGGTGAAGTTCCTGCTGACTGGAGGAGGGTAAACATAACACCCATCTTCAAGAAGGGAAAAAAGGATGACCCTGGAAACTACAAACCAGTCAGCCTCACCTCTGTGCCTGGCAAGATCATGGAGCAGATCCTGCTGAAAGTTCTGCTAAGGCAAATGGAAAACAAACCAGAGGTGATTGGTGGGAACCAGCAATGGCTTCACCAAGGGCAGATCTTGCCTGACAAATTTAGTGGCTTTTTATGATGAAGTCACAGCGAGAGTGGACAAGGGAAGGGCAGCTGATGTCATCTACCTGGACCTGAGTAAGGCATTTGACTGTGTCCCACATGACATCCTGGTCACCAAACTGGAAAAACATGGACTTGATGGATGGACCACTCGCTGGATAAGGAATTGGCTGGATGGTCGAACCCGGAGAGTGGTGATCAACAGCACAATGTCCACCTGGAGACCAGTGACAAGTGGTGTCCCTCAGGGGTCAGTGCTGGGACCAGTGCTGTTTAACATCTTTGTCAGTGACATGGACAGAGGAATGGAGTGCACCCTCAGCAAGTTTGCAGATGACACCAAGCTGTGTGGCACAGTCGACTTGCTAGAGGGCAGGGATGCCATCCAGAGGGACCTGGACAGGCTGGAGAGGTGGGCCCAGGCCAACCTCATGAAATTCAATAAGGCCAAGTGTAAGGTCCTGCACCTGGGTAGGCACAATCCCAAGCACAAATACAGGCTGGGTGGTGAATGGCTGGAGAGCAGCCCTGAGGAAAAGGACCTTGGAGTCTGGGTTGATGAAAAGCTCAACATGAGCCTGCAGTGTGCACATGCAGCCCAGACAGCCAACCGAGTCCTAGGCTGCATCAAGAGAAGCGTGGCCAGCAGGGCAAGGGAGGGGATTCTGCCCCTTTACTCTGCTCTCGTCAGACCCCACCTGGAGTACTGTGTGCAGTTCTGGAACCCTCAGCACAGGAAGGACATGGAAGTGTTGGAGCGGGTCCAGAGGAGGGCCACAAAGATGATCAGAGGGTTGGAGCAGCTCTGCTATGAGGACAGGCTGAGAGAGTTGGGGCTCTTCAGCCTGGAGAAGAGGAGGCTTCGAGGGGACCTGATAGTAGCCTTCCAGTTTCTGAAAGGGGCCTACAGGAAGGCTGGGGAAGGATTATTTACAAGGTCCTGCAACGACAGGACAAGGGGCAATGGGTTTAAACTGGAAGAGGGGAGATTTAGACTGGATGTTAGGAGGAAGTTCTTCACAGTGAGGGTGGTGAGACACTGGAACAGGTTGCCCAGGGAGGTTGTGGATGCTCCCTCCCTGGAGGTGTTCAAGGCCAGATTGGATGAGACCTTGAGTAACCTGTACTAGTGGGAGGTGTCCCTGCCTATGGCAGGGGGTTGGAACTAGATGATCCTTGAGGTCCCTTCCAACCTTACCATTCTATGATTCTATTAAATACCACGTAATTTTGTTTTTTAAACCAAAAAGTGAGAAAGAGAATAGGTCTCTCAAGACATGAGAACACATACTAAAAAAAAACCCACAAATAATGTCCTTCAGGTGTAATCTGAAGGTAACAATCTACTGTATCATAGAATCATCCCAGTTGCAAAAGACCTTTAAGATCATCAAGCCCAACCATTATCGAGTCTGATGCTAAACCGTGCCTCTCAGCACCACATCTCTGCCTCTTTTAAACAACTCCAGGGATGTGAATTCAATCACCTCCCAGGAGAGCCTATTCTAGTGTTTGAGAACCCTTTCAGTCAATGAGTTTCTTCTAATGTGCAATCTGAACCTCCCCTGGTGTAACTTGAGGCCATTTCCTCTCACTCTTTAGGATCAATGTAATACATAAGAGAGCTCTATCCAAAATCAAGTAAGGATAAAATTCAAAAGACAAAGAAAAAAAGCAACATTAAAAGAGAATGTAAAAGTATTCTGAATTTGGTTTGCTGTGCTCTATAGCTGGTTGCTTACCTTGTTCCTATATTGTCCTCTTTGTCCCTCAGTGATTCAACTTCCACGTGATCTTAAACAAAAGAGACTGAGCTATGAAACAAAGAATTGGTACAAATTACTTTTGGAGGCTCAAACGTTTGGCCAAATCTTACCAGCATGAAATTCAAGACACATGACTGAGAAGTCAATCCGATCAGCCCAAGGCATTAGACTGCAGCGTCATTAATTAAATCAGGTTCTTACCAAAATGAAAAAAAAAAAAATCCCAACAAAACAACAGAGGTACTTATGGATATCGGACATAACTTCCTTTTTCTTCAAAGGTGTCATTGTTTTAGAGACTGGAAAATATTACAAAGTAGACTATCCACACTGTTTTTGTTCCTAAGTTTCCAAACAACATTAAACTGGAAAGAATAACTGAGAAAGAGTTAGGAACCTGATTCAGAGATTTAGGAGTTTACTCTCTTGAATCATTAGAACGAACAGCTGTTTGAGGACTCTAAAAGCTTCCTACAACTGTACGTCTTAATGAATAAAAAGACTAAAAACATATGAATGAAACATTTCTTTGGTTGACTGAACAAGCAACTCACTGAATTTAAATCCTAGTTACACTGAATCTAGTGGTAATTGTAATTTCGGATTGTTCTTTCCGTCTAGTTGTCGTGCTTTGAGGGGGTTTAGGTTCCCCTAAGAAAGCTACAGAGACCAAGACCTCTCCTTGAGGACGAATCTGGGCGTCCCAAGACATTGTAACATTGTTCCTCTATTCTGTTTTCTGGTATCACAGTTTATTAAGCCAGTGCCTGCCCAGTAAGGTGCCCTCCCTTCACACTTCTCTCTGGGGAAGAGCAACATCCCTTCTTATCTTGTGGTCTGTGTGGGGCAAGTGGCTCCTACCTGGCAGGGAATTGTGAGCTGCGTCATGCGGCCTGATGAGGCCTCGTAGGTCTAAGATGGCGGGGGGGCAGTTCTGGCCTACTCTCAGGCCTGCCGAGGGCGGCACAGGTGGAGGATTCTAGATGGATTCAGTCTGATAGCCTTGGCTTAGCTTGTGGATGTGTCCATTCTACCTGAGTGTCTTTTGCATATATGTAGTAATAAGTAGAATCTCTCTATAAACCTCCAGTGGGTGTGCAGTATTGTCACTCTTACTCTCCAGAAGGAGTAAGAATCATCTCTGTCACCTAGTCCTCACAGCCTCACACTGCAACACTAGCCCAGGAGCCTGTCTCCAATGCTAGTAGCCCATACCAGAGGCCTCAGAAGAAACTGCTTGTACTCTGAGACAACACTGGAATACACTATTCCTGCACTCAATATACACATACACAATACACAAATACATAAAGTATTAAGAAACAAGAAAACACGTTCCATTTCAGTCCTCCCTGGACATAGAAGTTGGGAAAGACCTCCAAGATCATCAATTCCAACTTCTACCCAGCACTTCCAGAACCACTAGACTGACATGAAGTATTTTACTGACATGAAGTATTTCACTGACTCCTGTCTCCATCACCTCAGTTCCATAAAAAAACAGAACTCTCCATGCCACTAACCAAACTCCTTTGACTCCTCCCCAAAAAGATGTGTCAGGTAGTGAATTACTCATCAACTCATTACTTTTAGAATAAAGCACTTTCCTGTCAGAGTACCTCCTCCAAAACCTAGAACTCCACACATCGGTTGCAAATCATTATTACTCTTACAAGATATTTGAGCTACAGTTGTTTGTACAGTCAGCTCCTTCCATCATACCCTCAAGCCAACCACACATCTTGGAAAAATATCAGACCTTCATTTAGACCAAATATATTTAAAATACGTACCTGATAGGTACTGAAATAACAGGAGCAATTTCACATTCTCCTCTAAACACAAGTTCAGGATGTTATTTCATAAAAAATAGAAACTTGGGGGGAAAGGTTTCTTTTTTTACTTCAGCCTTGAGAAAGATGTGCCCACAGTTGCTTTTTGCTTTGTTGATTGAGAAGATCAATCTCAAGGAGAAGGAAGGACATGGAAATGTTGGAGTGGGTCCAGAAGAGGGCCACAAAGATGATCAGAGGGCTGAAACAGCTCTCCTATGAGGACAGGCTACAAGAGCTGGGGTTCGGTAGCCTGGAGAAGAGAAGGCTTCGAGGGGACCTGATAGTAGCCTTCCAGTATCTGAAGGGGGCCTACAGGAAGGTTGGGGAGGGATTATTTACAAGGTCCTTCAACGACAGGACAAGGGGCAATGGGTTTAAACTGGCAGAGGGGAGATTTAGACTGGATGTTAGGAGGAAGTTCTTTACAGTGAGGGTGGTGAGACACTGGAACAGGTTGCCCAGGGACGTTGTGGCTGCTCCCTCCCTGGAGGTGTTCAAGGCCAGGCTGGACGAGGCTTTGAGTGACCTGTACTAGTGGGAGGTGTCCCTGCCTATGGCAGGGGGTTGGAGCTAGATGATCCTTGAGGTCCCTTCCAACCTTACCATGCTATGATTCATGATTCTAAGATTCCCACTTTGAACACTGCTGTACATAGCTTTGTAAAAAGAATTCTCTTCATGCTATAGATTGTTTCATACTGATATTTCAGATTGATTTTACCACTGTGTAGCAAAAAAACCCTCTTGGATTAGTATGAAAAAAGAAGGAAAAAAAAAAAAAGCAGCCTATAAAAAATGGCACATTCACTATGCCTCCAATCTGATGTAAACTTTGATCTCCTGCAATCCAGAGGAAAACTTTTCCAGTGATTTAAAAGAAAAAAAAAAGAAGAAAGTATCTGCTCCATTTTCAATGAAGGTGATGGCTACTGACTGTAACACCTAGAACAAAGCAACAAATTCTGTGAGAAAAGGCATCCAGATCTGCAAGTTTCCAGGATGCACACAACCACACTTTTTTTTTTTTTTTTTAAATCAGTATTAAAATTAAATTTTAAATCATATCTGTGATCATGGAGGAAATTCAGTTTGGTCTACTTCCCAGACATAAATCTAACAAACTTGTCTTTAAAAGAAAATCATGAAAAGCTGGGGAGGGACTGTTTACAAGGGCATTTAGCACAAGGACAAGGGGTAATGGTTTGGAACTAGAGAAGAGTAGATTTAGATTGGACATTAGAAAGAAGTTCTTTACTTCTGAGAGTGGTGGAACACTAGGACAGGTCATCCTGGGAGGTAGTGAAGGTCCTAATCTTGGAGATATTCACTGTCAGGTTTGATGGGGCTCTGAGCAACCTGTTGGGCTAGATGACCTCTAGAGATCCCTTCCAATCCACTGCATTCTATAACTGGATCATGAAAGATGTTATATCTAGGATGCACAAGCTAGGCAGAACGGTTACTGATGCATAATCCTCTTTCTTGTAATAAATGCATAAACTACTTGATCTCCTCTTTCCAGTTTATAGGTAATGTTCTTCAAAAAAGGTCTCACAGCTTTTGGTGGGACCCAGGCAGGCTTTAAGACCAGTATATTCTTCAAATTGCCCCAGTACCTCTGTTGCACACTCCAAAGTTATAGGTGCCTCCACCTCACTGAAGCCGGGCATGTACAGAGCTCTACTTGTTGCAATAAGCTTCATAACTACCTGTCTGCAAACATCCCATAACTCTAGCAATGTACGTTGCAGAACTGCAACCACGAGACTTCATGGTGTGTAGTTCCAGTATTCTCCAGGGTATTACCTTTCCAGAGCTCCTCTTTGTGGTTTTGTTTTTTTTTTCCTCAGAATTCCTCTTGTCCCCACAGCTACACTCATCACTTACTGTCTAAAGCTATAAACAAAGATGAAAAGGTCAGGCAAACACAGTGTCACGTATAAAAACAATCTTTTATTTTCACATCAAAACAGTTTCTACGATAATGGTTTCTTTGCAACACTAGTAAGTTTTAAATGGTCTTTGTTTAGCCTCTTAAAGTCTGAGTGGTTTTGGTATTACACAGATTTTGATGGTCCACACAAGAGTCTTGTCTCTTCATCCCCTGCTTGAGAAAAGCGTGAGCATCTGATGATAGCACAAGGAAAACAAAATCCACTGTGAACAATGGCAAGGACTAAATTACACACGTGGATGCCTAAAATTTGGCTTAGTAAGTGCACATTGAAGCCAGATTTGTAGTTAACCATGCCAAGGGCTTAAAGCTTCAAGTAAAAATGAGGTCCATTTGGAATTCAGCTCAAATTGATCAGTTAATTCATTAGCATCACACTTCGACACACTCATTGTAGGTACTGTATAAAAAGAGGTCTAAGCTTTGTTGGTGAAGCACAGGATGAATTCAGCTAACAAAGTGCAAAATATATGAAAGGCGATGCAGAAACATTTGTTAAACCCTCTCCCAATACTCCTACCAGGCAAGCACAGGTTACAGTCAGCTCTGTTCACAGTGGCAACTGATTCAATATTGCATTTCAAAAGATATTACATAAGTTGATTACAAGTGACAAAAAGCTTATGTCACAATGATTCTATTGTTGATATTAATAATTTGCAGTATTAAAACTTACATCTGTTACCAGAAGTAATTCTTCAGCTCTTTAATTAAACTAAGCATCTTTACTGTGTCATTTGACCTCTATATCAAATTCCTATTGAAATTCCCCATCTTATTTGCTGTTTTGACATGAGCTAAAGGAGTACATCCAGGTTACAAAACTCTGTTGTCTCAAAAGTTGTGGGAAAAAAAAAATGTACCCCAGGTTTTCTATGCGCTTTATAACACATTCCATCTTTGACAGACTGATAGTACACATGGTCATAGCGATTAATTTCTAACTTTAGGACCTGCTAATGCCACAGGGATTAGCCAAACCAAAAGGTCTCACATTTGCAAGCGAGTTCTCTCAAAAGAGCTTTGTACCATCTGAGTCTGATGTGTTGATGTATCACCCACAAGTCAGGTGATAGCACTGTTGCACTCCAGCATCAGACTCAAGTTTCTTGCAAAACTTTGAAATCTGAAAAAAAATATCTTCCAGGAATTAAAAAATGAGAGTTAAAATAGTTGCTAATGATAAACATGGTGGCTTTACTTAAAATCACTATCAGCAACAGCTACTGGCTATTACTACCTATACGGAAAATAGAAGGCAAATAAAGTAACATTCCAGATATTGTTAAAAATTTAGTTTATCATAAACTGCTTGTCAGATGAACCTTGGTTTTGACACAAAAAAGAACCTGCTATCCCTTAAATTAAAAAAAAAAAAAAATCTGAAAATTAAAAAAAACCCTGCTGAAGTAAAAATAGTTCACTCAGAAAACTGAAAACATTTTCCCTGCAATCAAAATCATCCATGAAAAAAGAAGAAAGATCACTTTGTAACCACACATACAAGTAACGCAGAAAGGAACAGCAAGGTTAATTCTAAAAGCATATGCAAGTAAGGTAATTTTGAACCTTTGGACAGCTCATCTGCTTCCTACAGCTTCTGTGGTCTCATTACTCATTCTCATTCCTGACCATCAAGCACTCTCATGTAAATGCTATGGAGATTTTTCAATCTCTCCATCTTCTGCCATGATACACAGGAAGATTTTTGACAAAATATTTTCCTGTCACCAGCCTATGTCTTCCAAGATACACTCTCCAGCATTCCAGTAGGTAAAATTTAATCCTGGTTACACCAAGAAATGCCACTATTTTAAAGTTAACTAACTAAACTTTGGTTTGTAGTTTTGAGTAATATTTCTTATTCTGGGAAGAAAAGATTCCTAATTTCCTGGCAAAGCAAGCAGTTCTTCTAAGCATAGAAATGTCCAAGCAAACAATGCAGCTGTAATTGAGAACTGGGGTTCTCAATTCAGACATACCCCTAACCATAATATCTGAACCTTCATCAATAAAAGCTATTACTTACTTCAGGAAAAAACAAAACAAAACAAAACAAAACTGCTTCAGAATAGACAAATCATCGTTAGTAGGCAATTCTGCATTAATTATCATTATTAATATTAATACCTGTGTTTTCAAACATTGTGAAGCGTGCTCAAAATGAAGTTTCACTGTGCTCATTGAACGTCATTACACATCCAATATGACCTGAAGACAAGACCTTTTCTTACTGTATCACAAATTATATCACTACAATGTAGTACACAATATTGTGCAATATCTATATACTATATAGGTATATGTAAAGGTACATATAAGAGTGTGTGCTGTGCATTACACAGTACCACAAGATATTTTGGACAGAGATTTCTGCAGTTGAGGTATATAGACATATGCATCCAAGCAAATTCTAAGGCTGAGATTTTGCAATAAGATCGTTGGATGTAAATTAACATTATCAATACCTAGTATAACTCACAGTTACTCGTGATGGTATCTTACCTGAGCTTTAGAATACTAAAGAAGCTCTCTTCCTTCAGTATCTGCAAAATGACACTATGATGTGCACTGTCCATGAGCTGTGGCTAACTAGATCCAGTCTTGATTGGCCCAAGATGATTTCCATTCCAAGACACCGTACGAAGAGAGCTGTGTGACATCTCAAAGCACAGCTGATGTCGGATGAAAACTTGCTTTGCAAATACAGTTCTGACCTCAATAGAAGTAGCTTTAACTGGTTTTCTATTATTTTTAAGTATATCATTTTTATGAAGGCTGTGAATGTTTGACACATGCAATTAGCATGTCATAGAGTAAAGCAAGAGAAGAGAAAACAGAGTGATTTTTTTAAATTAAAACAAATAATGGATCTTTAACCAGGCAATCATTTCATGCTGTATATCTCTTGAAAAATATAATTCCTTCACTTCCAATCACAATTATAAAAAAAGATAATTAACAGGCAACATTTTTCTTCTATCCTCCCTCCTACCCACCATCCTACCCAATCCAGTAGACTGCATTACACCAGATAATATTTTTTGACCAGCACCTAGCACCAAGCCGTTTCAGTTGCAGTATCATAATTTTACCTGTTGTATATTCCAGCTCCTCCACCCTCATCTATGTTCAACACAGATACTCAGACCTAGAGCCCTCACTTTTGAAAGTCATTTGAGAATCCATGCTTGACCTAGAACAAAGCAGAAGCCTTTCTGACTCATCCGTGTATCTTCGTGCCCAGAGCTGCTCTCCTGCACTCACTGTTCGAGGCTTCAGAGAGAGTGTTTCAAATTTAACATAGGTCTCTTTTGCAAGGTCAGCTTCCTTTGCAGTTTTTGGTCTCACATGAAGTTTTAAAACTTTGTAGAGTAAGAAAAAGATCAAAGGTAAAACAACTACACATGCTGCACTGCTGCCTACTATCAAAATAGAAAACTGAGAGTCACTTTCATCGTTTAACCCATCGGTGGAGAAAATAACACACTGGTCTTTTGTAGGTGGCACTCCTTTGGGTGAGACACATGCCATATATTGAGTACTAGGCTCCAAACCATCAATGGTGACTTTGTTTTTGCTAGAATCGGTGCTGAGAGGCAACATATCTTTTTCACCATACTTTGAGTATAACACAGTGACTGCAGAGCCACTTGTGGCATTGACAGTTTTCCAAGTTAAGGTCACTCTTTCATCAGTTTCACTGATCACTCTTAAGTTCTTCACAGCAACAGTTTGCTCAGCGATACCTGCTGTGTTCAGTGGAATCTCCTCATCTTTCTTGCTTATTTGCCCAGTCTGCTTTTTGGTTCCATTTGTAACTGCCTTTGAATTTTTCTTTCCATCAAACATGGGCCTGGATTGCTTCTTGTCAGTAAATTTGCTGCTCGTTGACCTTTCAGTGCTAGCCAGTGCTGTGGTGGTTGGTGTGGTGGCAAGAGGTGTGGTTGCCCTCTCAAATTCCTGCTTGGGTTCCTCCTGAGTGGTATTCTGTCTCTCTGCCTCTTGCTTCCTTCCATACTTCTGTGGTGACACCGTTGTAGTAACAACACCAACCACTGTGACAGTAACAGCAGCTTCTGACATCCCTGCTAAGTTCTTGGCTTTACATCTGTATTCTCCTGCATCCTTGTATGAAATTCCTGTCAAGCTCATTATGGACCATCTGACACCCTCTCCAGGTGATTCTTGAATTACTACAGGAAAATGCAAAGAGTAAAATATTATTTAGAAGGGAGCTAAAGAGAAAGCAAACTATATTAGTCTGCTTATTCTCTTATTTTTGCTAAAAGGAATCACATATATTAAACTTTCAAAAACAAAACAACAGGAAAAAAGGCCCCACATCAAATAAACATCCCAGGTCAAACCAAATCAAACCCCACACACAAACTACGGAACTCCCTGCCACATTATATTATTGTAGAGAAGTGCTCAGCTTGGGTCAAAATGGAATTGAATGTCTGGAGCATCCCCAAGTAAAACAAATCCACATCAAGAGAAATTAAGTATCTTAAAGCTACTAAGTGGTTGGGAAACACAAGTCTCACTGACTTCAAGGTACCCTGAACACAGAGACCATTTGAAACACTTTTGGAAGTTACCTTTATCTTAAAGATATTTCAGTAAATTGGGCTATTTGCTCCTTCAGACCTACAATGTAAGGTAACTGCTATTTGGATTGGTTTGTTCTATTTAAGCTACTGCACGCAAATATCTATCATAGCAGTCAGAGTGATGTCATAGAATCATAGAACCGGTTTGGTGGGAAAAGACCTTTAAGATCATCAAGTCCAACCACTATCTAATTCTACCAAGTCTGATACTAAACCATGTCACTCAGCACCACATCTCTGCCTCTTTTAAACACCTCCAGGGATGGAGATTCAACCACCTCCCTGGGAAGCCTGTTTCAGACTTTGAGAATGCTTTCAGAGAAGTTTATTCTGATATCCAATCTGAATCTCCCCTAGGGCAATTTGAGGCTACTGCCTCTTCTCCTATCACTTGTTACTAGTGAAAAGAGACCAACCCCCATCAGACTCCAATCTCCTTTCAAGAAGCTGTGTAGAGAGAGGTGGTCTCCTCTCAGCCTCTTCTTCTCCACACTGAACAGTCCGAGTTCCCTCAGCCTCTCCTCACAAGACCTGTTTCTCCAGACCCTTCATCAGCTTCATTGCCCTTCTCTGCACTCAGTCCAGGACCTCAGTGTCTTTCTTGTAGTGAGGGGCCCAAAGATCAGAAAATCACAGCCTCTTTAGCGCTCAAGATGGGTGTTGCAAATAAACAACAAACACTTGCAAATAAGAGAGAACACAATTTTGGGAACTGTTGTGTTTCCAATGGTGAGTTTTATGAGGCTCAGTTACAGTCTCACTAGCTTTTTTAACATGAACACTTTGAACCAAAACAGAGATTCCAGGAACAAATTCTCCTTCCTGCTTTTCAGCTTCTGAATTAGGGCCCAAATATCCTAACCTCCATTTTCCTTTATCCTTTCTGCCACTTCAATGCATGTGGAGGGGGGAAATAGATGCTCTCACATAATGAAGCCCTATGAAGAGAGGTTGAGGGAGCTGGGATTGTTTAGCCTGGAGAAGAGGAGGCTCAGGGGAGACCTTCTTGCTGTCTACAACTACCTGAAGGGTGGTTGTGGCCAGGAGGAGGTTGCTTTCTTCTCTCAGGCAACCAGCACCAGAACAAGAGGACACAGTCTCAAGCTGCACCAGGGGAAGTTTAGGCTGGAGGTGAGGAGAAAGTTCTTGACTGAGAGAGTCATTGGCTACTGGAATGGGCTGCCCAGGGAGGTGGTGGAGTCACTGTCCCTGGAGGTGTTCAAGGCGTGTTTGGACGTGGCACTTGGTGCCATGGTCTGGTCTTGAGGTCTGTGGTAATGGGTTGGACCTGATGATCTCCGAGGTCTCTTCCAACCTTGGTGATACTGTGATAACACATTCAGAATCAAAATACTCTGTTGGATCTCTACAAACCACAACTTTGACAAAGAATCTCCTAACAGCTGTTCCAGATACAATTGCCAGCTTGGTGCAATACTTGGTCCACTGTTATTCATTATAATGAAACAAAGCACAAGCAACCCAACAATGTCAGGCTCTCCCAGATCCTATAAATGAGCAATTATACCTGTATAGTTCACTGGTACATTGTCTGACCTAGTCCAAGTAAGCTGTGGCGTTGGGTACCCAGTGGCGTCGCAGCGGAGCAGAACGTTGCTTCCCAGAGGGGAAGTGATTTTTGTCGCTGACGTCATCACGGATGGTTTGAGACATTGTTCTAACTCAGCCCTCTGGAACAAGATTCCTGCCAGGCTCTCAGGTCCGCTACATGAAATCAATGGATCAAGAAGAACAACCGAGTTGTCCACAATTTTGGAAAATTCTATTAGCTTTGAGATGCGACAGTCACAAAACCAGGGGTTATCCTGGAAACCTGAAGTGGGGAGGGAAGAGAGAACACAGGGGAGGGAGGAGGAAAAAAAAAAAAACCAAACTATAAAATGTTCTCAGATGACATAAGGATGTTGTGATTAAAACAACAGACCAGGGCAAACCACGGACCTTTTCTGAGTTAATCTTTTTTCTTTCAGTTTGTCTTTTTTGTTCAGCTGCTTGGTGGGGATTCTTTTGCACAGGTGATGAAGAATAGAGCAAATGCTTGTTAAGCTAAACTTTCTTTCACAGAGGTTTACAGGAGCATGCTAATAAACCATCACCATCTTTGCTTAACTTTGCTATTTATCTAGGGGTAAAAAAGAAATACACTGAAAAGACATCTTAAGGCTGATGATACGTTTTCACCTGCCTTTACCTTTTGAAAGATTCTTCTCAGGGATATTTTATCTTGTCACACTCCTCTGTTTTTGGTCTTTCTTTGGGCTGTTTTAGTTTGATCTTCTCAGACTCTTTTTTTTTCAGTGATTGCAGAGAAGATGATGATTTAAGGGTTTAGATTTTACACCAACATCTCTGCCCCTTGAAAAAAGGATAAAGGCTAAGGACAAAAAGCTTTAGGCAGATAAAATTCTAATCTGGCACTGAACTATACCAATATACTTAGAAATCTGGTTTCTACGTAGGGCAATCTCTGAAATGTGTTCAAAAAGAACAGCAGAAGAGTACAAAATGGGAAGGACCCTGAAAAAGCAGATGATTACAATATTTTTATGATGGCACACGAGAACACTATCTCTCTTGTAATATTTGCTTCTTGATTCCAAAGGCTGTGGAATGAGAGGCTTCTCCTTCTTAGTGAATTCATTGTGGCAAAAGGAAGGAAAATGTCTAAATCCTCGACTGGCATTTATTCCTCTGCTATGGTGACGTTCCTAGAGCAGCAATGGCTTCATGAGGTAAAACACCACTCAGCATATCATCTATGAATTCCAGTATTTTCTTGTATGACAAAGGTATGTCCAAAAGTCAAATTTTTCAAGTATTAATGGCAATGAACAAAACTACAGCCAGCTGTGGTATGCTAGAACCTCTCGCTGTTCAATTTACTGGTTAGTGCAACAGGCAAGTCATATTAATTAGACCAAAATGAAAAGAAATAAAACCAAACAAAAAACCCAAACCAACACTTGCTAATATTGTTCAATGTGGAGTTATAGGTACTAGCAAACTAGCTAAGAGGAAAAGTCTGCTTTTTGTCCTGGAAGAAACCTGTAGGTGAAAGAATACCTCAGGACTGTTTCATTGCCTGACCAAGATTAGGCTATTCTAAGCACAGTGGCAGCGATTGGTTCAAACTGTAGTAAACCCCAATTAATCCCCATTCTTTAAAACAAGACTTGACCTGAAGAGATTCCATGACTTTGACATCACAATCCAATTTCACCCCTTCCAGACAGAAGAGAGATTTTACATCTATTCACTATTGCTCACTGGAACAGAGGAGGAAGAATCAAGGAAACTGTAACAGCACCTGCTGGTTTGTTGGGGTTTTTTTGGTTTGGGTTTTTTTGTTTGTTTGTTTGGTTTTGTGGGTTTTTTTTAATGAGGCAGGGGGTAGTTTTGGGTTTGTTTTGTTGGGGTTTGGGTTTGTGGGTTCTTTTTTTAAAGAAAGGATAATAGAACCTCCAAAATATAAAAGTATTTCCTGAGAATCTCACACATATTGACAAGCAAAAGAAGTACCATCTGAATGTTTTCCATATGTCTAGGGACATGAACCTCTTGTGCTCATAAAAAGTCTGTTCAATCGAGCATGAATGTGTAATTTCTACACACCTTTAAAATCAGGCACATTTTACAGAATCATAGAATCATTCTGCTTGAAAGAGACCTTTAAGATTATCCAGTCCAATCACTACTTCACTCTGCCAAGTCTGGTGCTAAACCATGTCCTTCAGTGTCACATCTCTTCATCTAAACATCTCCAGGGGTGGAAATTTGACCACCTCCCTGGGGAACCTGCTCCAGTTTTTCTTAGTCAAGAAGTTTCTTCCAATAGCCAATCTAAACCAACTTGAGGCCATTTCTTCTCCTCCTGTCACTTGTTACTTGCGAGAAGAGACCAATACCTAACTGGCTCAAATCTCCTTTCAGGGAGTTATAGAGAGCATGGGGCAGCATGTGGTGCAAGGCAGGACTTTCGGGTCCACAGTGTTCAGGACAGATTTGCATCATCAGAGGGGCTCCCATCCCACATTCCAGGTGGCAAATTCTCCTTTGCATTTGACACTACTTCTTCTGACACTGTTCTGCATCCTACAAGCTTTACTGCAGGAAAGGATGAAGTTTATTATTGTTTCTAGTACTACTAGCAGTGCTCAAGTTGACCACTAAACCACGTGCCTAAGCACCATATCTACACATCTCTTAAACAGCTCCAGGACTGGTGACTTAACCTGAGTAGCCAGATCCAGTGCCTGACAAAACTTTAGGTGAATATTTTTTTCCTAATATATAGAAGCACATGGCCTTCAGATTCTCCCCATGTTCCAAAGAAAGACCCAAGGTTGTTAAAGTAAGTATCAGAAACTGACAAAATAGAACAAACGACGAAGAAAATATGGGTAGTCCTTAGACTGGACAGTTGTTCAGTCCAGCTTGAGACACAAGTCACATAATCACAGAATATATCTGGTTGGAAGAGATCTCAAAGGTCATCCAGTCCAACTCTCTACCCAGCACTGAAGGGTCAACACCAAGCCATGTTCCTGAGTGCCAGATCGACACACTGCTTGAAAATGGCCGTGTGACCCACGAGGTGGTGAATTGCCCAGGTACATTGCCCTGGGCAATGTTTGATCACTCTTTCTGTGAAAAAATGTTTCCTACTATCCAGCCTAAACCTTCCCTGGCGCAGCTTGCAACCATTTCTTTTGATCCTGTCGCTTCTTACCAAAGGGAAGAGGCTGGCCTGTTCTCACTCCAACCTCCCTTCAGGTAGCAAGAAGGTCTCTCAGTCTCTTCTCTAGACTGAGCAACCTCAGCTTCCTCAGATGCTCCTCATAGGCCATGTGATCCAGGTCCTTCATGACCCTTGTTGCCCTTCTCTGAAGATGCTCCAGCACCTCAATGTCCTTTTTGTAGTGAGTGGCCCAAAACTGAACACAGAACTCAAGATGTGGCCTCACCAGTGCTGCGTACAGTGGGATGATCACCTCTCCATCCCTGTTGGCCACCATGTTTCCAACACAAGCCAGGATGCCATTTGCTTTCTTGGCCACCTGGCACACTGCTGACTCACATTCACTCGACTGTCAACCAATACCTCCAGGTCCCTTTTTGAGTTGCAGTTTTCGAACCATACATCCCAGCTCTGTAGATTACCATGGAGTCATTGTAACGCAGGTTGAACTTCATACACTTCGAATGGGCCCATCTATCTAACCTGTCCAGATACCTCTGTAAAGCTTCCCTACCCTCTAGCAGAGTGACACATCTGCCCAGCATAGTGTCATCTGCAAACTTACTGATGGTGCATTCAATCTCCTCTTCCAGATCACTGATAAAGATATTAGAGAGGATAGGCCCAGATGCGGAATCCTGGGGCACACCACTGGGACCCAGTCGGATTTAATTCCATTCAGCACCACTCTTTGGACCCAGTCAGCCAGTTTTTTGTCCAGTGCACTTATCTGAGCCTTGTGCCATGAGAATGCTGTGGGAGACGGTGTCAAAATCTTTACTAATGTCTAGGTAGACAGTGTCCACAGCCCTGCCTCTATCCACTAGGTGGGTCAACTTGTTATAGAGAGATCAGGCAGGCAGGTAGGGCATGGGTTAGACCATCTCACACCATTCTGGAGGCCTGGTTTCAGCTTCAGAAGAAAGCTGAAGTCCCAGAAGACTCTTCATTTCTGTGCTCCCTAAATGTATAAGATATACAGCTACAGGAGTTCGTTTCTTGCCTCCATGGCTCAGTCCTTCTATTTATGTGTCTCTTGCCAATATCTGACAGCATTCACAATATTTAAAGTAAATTTGCACCACCCTTGGAAGTCCTCAGGTCATGTGAATCCACCAAATGAAAAGATGGAACCCCTCTTGGGTTGGAATCAAGGATAAAACAGTGAATTAGACTATACTTCAGTTAGCTACTGAAGAGGACAAAAATTAAATGTAAACCCAGCTTCCAAACTACAAAGGGCATTCTGAAATTTAACAGCTTGTGTTTAGAAGATGGTAAAAGTGAGAACAAACGTGCTGGTTTGAGGGTAATTGGAATATTTTAATAGAGAAAATTACACTATAGGTTGTGAGAGGAAAACATCATGATGTCTACTTCACTCATACGCTTGCTAAGAAATTGTTTGGGAACAATAACCAAAACATTAGATAAGGCACTCTCTGTCTGGCTCTTGCTGGGACAGCAGCTGCTGGGGTGACCTAGCAGTTTGTGGCTCTTGGTTCCTCTGCTGATTAATCCTCACTAACCACTTTTCTTCTAACCCCCCTGGCCGATCTTCCTAATTTACCTTGCATGTAAGGTAAACCTTGGGGTAAGGTACAGGGGTGGGGNGGGGGGAACTCCCAAACCATCACAAAACACAAGAAAGAAAAGGTTAAAAACAGGGGGGCTGGGGTAGGAAATATTAACAAACTGGAAAATATAAGGAACTTTAATAAAAGAATGAGAAGGGATCCCCTTGGGAAAATAATTTCCTAAGAAGAGAAAATAAAAATCCTGGTAAGTTTCCAATGGCACGTGCATCTGATGGAAGAGCAAGCCGTTACAATCTCTGTATTTTTTGTGGAAGTATTAATGCAGCTTGTTGACCTGAGGAACAAAAAAATACTAACCAGATGTGATGGTTTGGGAGTTCCCCGCCCCCCAACTTTGTAAAATGACCCAGACTAGAACTCAGTCAGCTGGAAGTTAAGGACTGAAGCTCTATTTACAGTTCAGCACAATGTACAAGCAGAGATATACACTATAGACAGGAATAGTTACAGAAATAGACAAGTTAAAGGGAATACAGAAACACAACTCCCCTCCCAGAAATCAGAGACCCCAGGAGGGGCTCCCAACCACCCTTCCACCTTCTCCCCACCCCTACACCTTACCCCTAAGGTTTGCCTTATGCGCAAGGTGAGCTTAGAGGATCAGCCAAGGGGGTTAGAAGAAAAGTGGTTAGTGAAGATTAATCGGCACAGAGGAGCCAGAAGCTAGACCACCCAAGACGTTGTGCTCCCAGAGAGAGACAGACTGAGACTGCCTTATCTAATGTTCTGAGTCTTTTTCCCAAACATCTCAGCAAGCCTATGAGTGAAGTAGACATCACCATGTTTTCCTTTCACAGCCTATAGTGTAATTTTCTCTATTAAAATATTCCAATTAGCCTCAAACCAGCACACCAGGGCACAAAAATGTTGATGAAAAGTTATGCTTTGCAATATAGCAATGCAGCGTATTGCAGCATTAATTATGAATTATACACTCCTCTTAAAACCTTTCTTTATTTTAAGTTTAGGTTATTTATATGCATCCTTGCATATAAAATAGCAAACGTATGCATATGTGCCTGTGTATGCACAATTTTGCAGTCTTCTCAATGGTTGCCTGGGTCTGTGTCAATATGGACTTTAGTATTCAAAATAGCTCACAGTGCAATTTCCTTGGTAAATCAGTAACCAGTCTCAGACCACAGCTTCCACAACAAACTGCTTTTCAGTAGTTGTAAAAAGGCAGTATGTGAAATATTCACATTTGGGGCCAATGGAAACATTCACCACAGCGTGAGCAAGCCTACCCAAGGCTCTCTTCCAACTGAAGCTACACGATTTTTGATCTACTTCCCACACTGCATCCCAGTGTTTCCTACAACACAGTAACTGCTAGGAGAAGTAGCATCTACTGAATGCATTACAGCTGGGAGCATGATGGACCTGCAGCATTTCAAACTTTTGACACCTCTACACGCAATAGAGGCAAAATCTCCTCCAGCTGCCACTCTGTCAAATCTTGGGTTCCTCCACTTCTCTCAAGGACTCACTTGATGTAATTTTCTTTATGGGAAATGCTACTGCCACCACTCACACCTGAAATTTCAGCCCTGTACAGCTACCAATGCTGAAACTCAGCTGTGATTTGGATCAAAGTATTAAGCTGTAGCTTCAAAGGTAACAAAGAGAGAGCACTAGATGAACTCACACTAGTCCCTTCATCGTTTCTCCTGCTTAACCATCAGCTCACTCCACAGCTTTGTTTTGAACTGCATCAATAGGTGCTCCCCAAAATAAAACCAGATGTAGCTACAGGGGCAGTTTGCACTCCAAAGATTGCTCCCTGAAAAGTTGCTGGATGAGACCACACCAAGAACAGCCTTTTCTATCCTGATCTTGCCTCCAGTATAAAGGCAGTGGGCTTTGCACTCCCAAACTATCCTGCATGCTTGTCAGCCTAGCAGGCATACAACACACCCTTGCTATATTTTTAATTACAGCCAGAGTGAGTCACTTGGCCATAGAACCAGGAATTGTTCCCTGCCCTTCTTTCCTTTAGTGTTGTGTCCACACAGAACAACATCATGCAGGAGAAGGTTTAAAAAAAAAAAAAAAAAAAAAAAAAAAAACCCAAAAAAAAAAAAAAAAAA
>VWZE01008321.1:54571-66586 GCA_013396675.1 Eubucco bourcierii
AAACAAAAACAAACCAAAACCAAAACCAACAACAAAACAACCCTAAACTCTAATTACAGAGATTATGAACTGGAATAAGGAAATGCTAACCTGCCAGTCCCCTGGCGAAAGTAGTTGTGGCTCCTCCAAGAGGCCCTGAAGTAAATATGAGGAATCTGAACTTTCTTTTAGGTGCAAACTTTGTGATGCTCAGTCAAGATGCTGAAAATTAAATTTCCTTCTGGTGTTCAAATGCACATATGCCCAAACATTTCCATTTGGGGTTGGTAATCATGTTAATTAAATGCAACCTTGTCTTGCCAGAAATAGAAGAGAAGCCAGGTCAAGCCATCACTACTCATACTAAGTAGAATGTGACTACTGTTTTCCTGTATAGATAAAACCAGCATTTATTTGCTCTAGGTTCTAGCAGAACTCTGGCTGCGGTTACCCTTCCCTGTAGGCACACAGGTCAGAGTGAATTCTCCCCCAGAGAACAGCTGGAGCACACGGGACACTCTTGAGCATTAAAGTGTGCAACTGTGTGCATCATATTTTAAGAGAAACCTTATCTTAAAACCCAAAGGAGTCTAAAGGGAACCAGTAACTATAGTAGAAAATTTAAAATAATTTTTTTTTTTTAAATCATGGTCTACAAGAAACTGGTGAAAGAAATAACGTGATTAATGAAGGCAGCAAACAGGGAAGGGAAATGTATAAAAAGTCACTCTAAGAGACGGCAGTTTATTTTTCTGTATGTCCATCTCATATAGGACAAGAGGTAATCAGCTTAGTTTGCAGTAAGGGAGATTGAGGTTAGATATTAGGAGAAACTTTCTCACTCCTGTGATGGATAAGCACTTGAAGAGGTTACTAGAGAAGGCTCTGGAATGGTCTGGCCGAAGGCTTAAAGATCGGTACCGATTTAACTAGAATGGTTCTGTTCATCTGAATCTACATCACAGAAGGTTAGAGGGCTTTTCAAAATCCTTCCTGATCACCTCTGTGATCCTTATCTCTGCCTCAGAGGAAA
Source organism: Eubucco bourcierii (assembly GCA_013396675.1). Classification (NCBI taxonomy): domain Eukaryota; kingdom Metazoa; phylum Chordata; class Aves; order Piciformes; family Ramphastidae; genus Eubucco; species Eubucco bourcierii. The sequence goes on from VWZE01008321.1 coordinate 55,584, forward strand.
AGAGCATCCATGGGATACTTTCTCTTCCCTCCCTCTCCAGCAATCCCAGTAGAGACAGAAGGGGTGGAACCAATGTCACGGTACACATCTTGCTCTTGTCTTTCTAAGCCAAAACGTCCAATTGTTGGAGTATTATAAAGATACCTCAACTTCTAGGTCATATTCCTATCCTGATAGTTTCTATCAGCCATTCCTTCCTGAGAAACAACTGTTTGGTAACACCACATCCACAGTAAGCAAAGGATGAGCCTCTGGCATTGAGTGTGAATGGCCTAGCTACAACTTCACAAGCTCCAGTAATTGATAATAAACCTTAGTGCAGACTAAGTACGCTTGTCAGAATAACCCATGACATGAAGAGCACTGCACTTCCTAACCTTCAGAGGAAGGAGATGGTTTCTTACTCACTGTAGTTTCTTACACAGCAAGCATTGTCTTCCTGCATTGGATTATACTCATCAGAAGGTCATGGTACAATGAAAGAACATTCACAGCCTACCTAAGGTAGATTTACTCACAGTGAAGGCACTACCTGGCATTTTGCCCCCTCAGACCCAAGTTTATGACTGCACATAACACTAAAATAAGAGAAGCAAGGTGTTGTTTGAACCCTCTGTGTTGCCCTCTGGGGATCTGCATTCAAAGTCAGTTGCTGCTGGTTGATAAAGAAGATCTAGAGATCGCATCCCAAGACTCTAGAGAATCCAACACCAGCATCAGATCATTTGACAGAACTAGTGGAGGTTGGCAAAGTACCCACACCAATAAAGTCAGCAGATGGTTGCCAGAGGGAAGGGGAAGGAGGGAAGGGTGTGTGTGGCTTGGAGTTAGTTTTTTTAGTGGTTGTTTCTTCATAGAATCACAGAATCTTAGAATTGTTTCAGTTGGAAAAGACCTCTAAAGATAGAGTCATCAATCTAACACCACTATGACCACTAAACCACATCCCAAAGTGCTATGTCTACAGATTTTCCGAACACCTCCAGGGATGGTGACTCCACCACCTCCTTGGGCAGCCTGTTCCAATGCCTGACCACTCTTTCAATAAAGATTTTTTTCCTAATATCCAATCTAAACCTTCTCTGGTGCAACTTGAGGCTGTTTCCTCTCATCCTATCACTGACACTAGGGAGAAGAGACTGATGCCCACCTTTCTACAACCTTCTTTTGGGTAGTTGTAGGGAGCAAGTGAGGTCGTCCCTCACTCTCCCCTTCTCCAGACCAAACAATCCCAGTTCCATCAGTTGCTCCTCACAAGACCTGTTCTCCAGGCATTTACCAGCTCCATTACTCTTCTGCGCACAAGCTCCAACACCTCAATGTCTTTCTTGTAGTGAGTAGCTCTGAACTGAACATACTCACCTGCATTGTCACCAGTGCAGAGTACAAGGGAGCAATCACATCCCTGGTTCTGCTGGTCACACTTGCTGATCTAGGCCAGGATGCTGGTGGCCTTCTTGTCTACTCAGGCACACTGCTGGCTCATCTTTAGCCAGTTGTTGACCAGCACCCCCTGGTCCATTTCTGCCTGGCAGCTTTCCAGCCACTCTGCTCTAAGCCTTGAGCACTGCATAGGGTTGTTGTGACCCAAGTGCAGTATTTGGCACCTAGTTTTGTTGAAACTCATACAGTCGGCCAGGCTCTGCTGCAGAGCCTTGTTACCCTCAAGCAGATCAACACTCCCACCCAATTTAGTGTTGCCTGCAAAAGCTTCAATCCTCTCACCCAGATCACTGATGAAGGTATTAAATAGAACTGGGCCCAGCACTGAGCCCTGGGCAACACAACCTGCGCCACCTGCCAGCTGGGTTTAACACCATTCACTACCACTCTCTGGGCCTGACCATCCAGCCAGTTCTTAACCCAGCAAAGCATCCACCAATCCAAGACATGCACAGCCTGTTTCTCTAGGAGGATGCTGTGGAAGACTGTGTCAAAGGCTTTACTAAAGTCCAGACAAACAACATCCACAGCCATTCCCTCATCCATTAAGTGGTTCACCTTGTTGTAGAAGAAGATCAGGTTCATCAAACAAGACCTGCCCTTCATGAACCCACAGTGACTGAGCCCTACCTCCTGATTGTCCTGCACATGCTACATAAAGGCACTCAAGATGATCTGCTCCATGACCTTCCCCATCACTACTGTCAGACTGACAGGTCTGTAGTTCCCCAGGTCCTCCTTCTGACACATGAGTTGGGTTGCTTTGGGGATTTTTGTGTGGTTTTTGGTTTGGGTTTTTTTTCTTTTTTTCTTTTATTATTGGGTTTAAGTACCGAAGGCTACGTAAGCCAAGGAAACCAAATATCCACTGGGACTCCCACATGAGATCATCAGGAGGATTAGACCTGGCACAGTCAGCTCCTACTTTACTGGCCTCCTGTGGCCTTCAGTGTGGGGGCAGGAAAAGGGGAAGTGAGCTGGACTTTCGCAGCTTTTTCTTTTAATCATGAATAAAACCCAGTTCTACCAATGCTGCAAACTTACAGCTGCCATGTAGGTCAGGAACTCATCTGCCCTACTTGCATCTGATGTCACTTACGTGCAATCTCATCTGAATGAGAGGTTCAAATTGCAGCTTCTGCTGTGACACAAATCAGCTGAACAAATGAACACTGAAGTGTGGGAGTTTAGATCAAGAGATTGGAAACACCAAGCATTACAATGCAGTGCAAACCTTAACAACAGTACTTCTGTAGCCACTAGTAAGGAGCTGTAGAGTTAGATAATGGTTGGACCTGGTGATCTTAAAGGTCTTTTCTCCTCCCTTTCACCTGTTACACTACACAACACAAATGTCAAAACATGCTTTTATACATAAACAGTTACATAATATTACTGACAGAAGTGTTCCCAGACACATTCTGACACTGCAGAAGAGAAAAGGGTTACCTGCAAGACTAGAAAGTGGAGATTAAGGGTAAGGTAAAGCTCAAGGGCACAACCAGATCTGATGTGATGGTATACTACAGAGATGAAATAAAAATAGGAAAAGTCCCAGTCTGGCCAAACTATACTTAAATAGTTACTTTAAATATTATTAGTACTATAGGGATCAGTTCCCATTCTTTCTCTCATATTCAGCATGTAAACTTGGGGAAATTTTCTGGATACCTAGTCAGCTTTAGAGCAATGTAAGGTCACAGAGAGTCACAGGGAGAGTGGAGTTGCCCTATTCTGAGCAACCAAGATTGTCTTCAGTATTGTGTTTGAGGATAAACTCCACACAGGCATCAACCTTAGCTACTCGTTTGGCTTATGAGCCACTGGAAAAAACAGTTACAAATGGACATGATTGTAGTTGTAACTACATTCAGCAGTGAGGGAAATGTCATCAGAAACACAACTTTTGGAAGTCCTGCATTTATATGGATATCTTTTCACTGTGATGGTGACAGAACACTGGAACAGGCTGGTCAGAGGGGTTGTGGAGTCTCCCTTTCTGGAGATATTCAAAACCCGCCTGTGGGATCTGGCATAGGTGATCCTGCTCTGGTAGGGGGGTTGGACTGGATGAGCTTTAGAGGTCCCTTCCAGCCCCTGACATTCTGTGATTCCCTTATACTGAATACTCCATTAAGCCTATATTCTTGCAGACCTACAAGATCTACAAAGATCTATAGATTTTACTTCAGTTTTATAGCCCTGAGATAACAACACAGAGGTTGCCATCTTCCTTTTATAAATCACCAACATGTTATATATTTTTGTGACCATCAGAAAATAAATAAATAATCACAAAGCAAAGCAGACTAACCTGGATAAAACCTGTCCTCTTAATCCCAGGCTGGGCCCCTGCCTACTGTTACAATTAGATACATTCTAATAAGGAATGAAATAAGCTGTTAGGCATACCCAAAATGACTCTCTGGGTCACAAGGATGTCTGCGCTCTTCATGGGGATGGTTTCTGAGAATGGAGGCCAAATGTCCATCAGGTCTGATGGCAAGGTGGTTAGCTTGTTGCTGGATATGTCCAGGTAAGTGAGGTTTCTCAGGTACCTGCCAGCATCAGCAGGAATGCTGGTCATTTTATTGTTGTGCAAATCAAGAGTCCGTAGGTTGGGCATCTCCGTCAGGGATTCCCAAGGGAAAGTAGAGAGCAGATTACCATCCAGACGTAGCTCATGCAGTTGTTTCAAGTTATAGAAACTGCTGATATCGATGTTGGCTACGCAGTTGTAAGTTACCCACAGGTATTTGAGATCTACTAGGTAATAAAAGGCTTCAGTTGGAATCCTTCGTATGACAGTTTTCTCTATGCGAAGTTTTACAGTATCCACAGGAACATTCACAGGGATCTCATACATGTCAGGATCATTACAGAGTACAGACCTGGTATCATTAAAAAAAAAAGAAAAAAAAGGGGGACAAACAAACAAAGAGAGAGATTGGCATTTCTTTATCAGATACTTGCATTTCAGATTTAAATGTGAACACTATCACTTTCTGCAGCACTACTAGCAGAATAAAGAAAGGTGAAAAGACAAGCATGGAGTTTCTAAAGAAAAAAACCCATCTAAAACAAAATAGCAATGATATTTCCACATGAAAGCTACATTTGCATTATTCTAAAGCAGGTAAGCATGACCCTCTGCCCATTATTCCACTGACAACTGAAAACCAGAAGCAACTGCACAAGGAAAAATACGTGCATGTATCTGAAGTGGGAACTGCATGCCCTCTGTGCTACTAAAATTCAGAAAATGGAATTTCTCATTTTTCATTTTTCTGCATGGCAAAGATTCAAAGTATTTGCCTATGTTTACATTTCCAAACAGACTGAAAAGTGAAAACGTTAGCATATTTCCCTAAAGAGCTTTCAAGCCACCTTTCTAGTGTCCATCTGGAAATGACCTACTTTTTAAGAGGTACACATGGGATTTATCAGCATTTTCAAGAACCAGTTTGTTTCTCTTTGCTTGGAGTACATTGCCTGTACACATTAGCTTGAAGCTCCCTTCCATAAGCCCATCTTTAATTTTCTCCATCTTTTCTCTATATTCCTCTATTTTGCTTTCTCTTCATGCAGATTTCTGCTACATATGTTGTGACAATAAGTAGCAATGAGAAACAGTATCTCCCCAAAGTGATGTGACAACATCCAGCTCAAATTCCAAATTAACCTCTTTCTTACCAAAAACTGCCATTTTCCTGCAGATTAAAAAAGAAGAAAATATTTTATTTATTTAAACCAGAATCACCTTAGACAACTAGTTTCTAAAAAATATATTTTTTTTCCCCCTACAACAGCATGAAAAGCATGGAGCACAAAGAAATCACCTTCTGCAAAAAACCTGAAGATTTAGAGCAGTTATTTGCTAAGTACAAAGCCATAATCACCATCTGCTTCTGTTCAGGAGTGCTGCTAGCTTTATAACACCAGTGCAAAACATGCTTTTATTTCAACTCTGCTAGAACTAACTTGTAATGTATAAGAACACTGTTTCCCATTTCTTCACCCCTTTTCCTTACAAACTGCTTTGTATAATAAATGAAAAAATATCTACCTTGTTCCAGTGCCATCGCTTCTGCCGTGGTAAACGCAAGTGCATTGTGAAGGACAGAACCCATGTGCTGCTTCAAAAAAGCTCATGAGGAGGTAGAAGTAAATAAACAGATACATGGCTTCCTCCCAGTACAACTGAGATGAAAAAAAATGTGAAAACTTTATTCCTAGGCACACTATGTGCAGTGTGCTTTCAATGTGAATGTAGACATCCATTTAGTAACAGCAGATTACAACAGATTAGCTGAGATCTGTAGTTGCTTAACCTTCAAATGTATTCTGAGAGGGATCAGTTCAACCAGCTCAATCTTTATTCTGTCAGAACATGCTCTGTTTGAAGTCATACCCACCACATTTCAAGGCTATTTTAATATGTAGCTTGTAGGGTATGTGATAAAATATCTCTTTGATCCCTTCAAAGGGCAATCCATTAGTTATTGTTCATAAAGTATTTCAAGGTGCCTGAAGGAAATTTAGTACAGTGTGAAGATATTACATGGTAGCTGCTTTAATATTAAAAACTACAAATTAAGAGGAAGCCTAGGTGCCAGAGCATTAAAGAAAAAAAATCCTGCAAAAACAAACTTGCTTAAAAACAAACAAACAAACAACACCCAAACCAAGACACCACAAAACAACCAACCACATGTATTTAAAATAAGTTATACACTGCAAAGCCAAACTTGGGACGAATGCATACACAACAATAGAAGATATTTATTCTCAAAATCTGAGAAGCATCAGGAGTGCATGTGTTACCATTCATAAATAGAGCTATATACAGTCATCTCTTCTATCCTGAATGAACCCATTGTTCACATCACCAAAGGTATTTGTAAAAAATAAGACTACAGATCTATAGAACCATGAGACTGGCTTAGAAATGATGACAAATGACCCTAGATGTTCATGTAGGTTTTTGCAACTCCCAGGTGTCGAGTTTTAGGGTGCATTTTGTCTCATTTCCAGGATTTGCTGTGCAGTCACAAACACTAGAAATGTACCACTGCTAAAAGAAGAGTTGTCTTTCCTCCAAATTCACTGGGTCACAGGATGCCAGGGGTTGGAAGGGACCCAAAGAAATCACCGAGTCAAATGCCCCTGCCAGAGTAGGACCATACAATCTAGCTCAGGTCACAGAGGAATGAATCCAGACAGACCTTGAAAGTCTCCAGAGAAGGAGACTCCACAACCTCTCCGAGGAGCCTGTTCCTGTGCTCTGTGACCTTTACAGTAAAAAAGTTCCCCCTTGTGTTGAGGTGGAACCTCCTGTGCTGCAGCTTACACCCATTGCTCCTTGTCCTATCGCAGGGAGCAAGTGAGGACAGCCTGTCCCCTTCCTCCTGACATCCAGCCCTCAGATATTTATATGCATTTATTAAATCCCCTCTCAGTCTTCTCCAGACTAAAAAGTCCCAGGTCCCTCAGTCTCTTCTCATAAGGCAGTGCTCCACTCCCCTAACCATCCTCATACTCGTCCATTGGACTCTCTGCAGCAGATCTCTATCCCTCTTAAACTGGAGAGCCCGAAACTGAATGCAGTACTCAAGATGGGGTCTCACCAGAGCAGAGTATAGGTGAAGAAGAACCTCCCTTGATCTTCTGGATACACTCTTCTTATTGCACCTCAGGATCCCATTTGGTTGTGTAAGCTAAAACTTTTAAAATACCCTGAAACTCCTTCAAAATACTAAAAGCTGGTAACAGGTTCTATAGGGTATATATATATATATGTTGGCAGATATTTTGAGAACATATTCACAACAACAAAACTCTGCAAAGCATATCAACCTGGACAATTCATATAGCAATATTTACACACAGAGGAAATCCAGAATATTTCAAGTCTGGAAAAGTTTCAAGGGAAGATGAGGAAAAGTAATTCATTAAAGAAATTACAGGTGTAACTATCTATGTTACTAAACCTAAGCACCTTCTCTTTCAGTTTCTTCCTGCCCCTGTGTCACCTTGTCCAGTCCTGTAAGAGTGACAGTGATCACTCTACTCACATTTTTAATTTGGGGCAGAGATATTGGACCAATAAATCTCACTTTCAAAAACCAAAGTCTTAGTAAGCTTGTCTTTTTGTTTTCTTAACCTATCTAAAAGGATTATTGTGATTGAGAAAAAAAAATCTGGCTGGTTGGGGCAGATTGTTATTCCAAAAGACTCATGGAACAGGCTGCTCAGAGAGGCAGTGGAGTCACCATCTCTGGAGGTGTTCAACAACCATGTAGACATAACACTTTGCAACATGGATTAATGACCGTGGTGGTGGTAGGTCAGTGGTTGGACTGAATGCATTTAAAGGTCTTTTCCAACCAGAACAATTCTATGATTTTGTGACCTTCAAAAAGACTGATGTACTTTAACCCAGACTTTACTCCTTTCTAGGTAACTCATGCAGGCAAATGATGTGAGTTCTAGGATGTCAATGCACTTTGAGACACGCTCATGGGCAAGGCATTGTTTATAGTTATCTCCTGTCTTGTCTGACATCGCACCATGGCCAGGATTGCCCTCCGAAATCTGCAGACAAGAAAGGGAGAACAGAGTGATCATGAGCTGGAAATCCAAGTCAAAAGAAAGGTAAGCAGACCTTAGGTAACCAACAGTTTTCAATTTCAGCAAAACTTACTTAATAAAAAAATTGGAGCATATGGAATTCAAAAGGATCTGAGTCTTTTTCACTTCTATGTACAGCAATAACTCAGTTAAGTTCAGTGTTTCTTCTACAAGAGGGGTCACAGTAGCTTTTGGTTATCTCAGGGCATGGTATAAGCTACAACAAAGATGAACTTACAGAATGAGAAAAAAACCAGGTAGTTTTCCATTGACTCATCAGGGTCAGATAAGTTCACCTAGACAGAGATCACAGGCCCTGCTTCTAGGTTGGTAGTAGAGAAAGGAATGATGCCTCTGCAAGAATCAGATCTCAGTCAGAAGCACTGGCTTGGCTAGAGCATTTTATGTGTTTGCTCAAAACAGAGAAATAGGCTTCATTTAACTTTTTTTGAGAGAGTCAGTTCATCCTAATAAGTTAGAATATGGCACATCCCAAATCCAGCAAGGAAATCTTCAGAAGTTACAGGTCGCTCACATGCCACACATTTTGACCATCGTTACTAAAACCAATCCCCTGTTTGTGCAACTCAAAACCTGTAATGTGTCCCCCTGAGAAATTGAAAGTGCCTTACAAAACCTGCCTTACTGCCTTTCAAAACTGTCTTACAAAAGTTTCATGAATGTGTTCTCAGAGATATTTATCAGTTCAGAGTGTTCTGATCACGATCAAAACAATGTCTTTTAGGCTTTGCTGTCCAAAAGGTTATGTCTGGTTAATCAAGTGTGGCTTATTATTTGATCTCTTCTCTAATGAGCTGCTCATATTTTACAGCTGATATTTCTATAGTTAATGACATGCTCAAATCATGGAGTAGACCGGTGCTAAATTAGGAACACTTACTTTTTGTTTGCAACAACGTAAATGCAGGGATTATAGAAAGTAGAAGATTTTGCAAACAGAGGAGCTATGATGGCCATTGCAGGAGAAATTTTCTTTGGGTCTCCAAAGGATGACCATAAACACACAATAGAATATGGAGACCATGCCACCAGGAACATTAAAATCATCACAACAGACATCTGTAAAACAGGAGGAACAGACACATAAGCAGTATTACCTGAAGATGCAGATCTCAAAACCTAACCTCCAAAGCATGTGTGAATACAGAGCTATCTAAAACCAAATACCAACACGAGTACATCACACATGTCACCTATCCACTGGCATGATGTTACCCATTATGTACAATCTTCCTTCACAGTTTGCACTGCTCATTACATTAAATCTATCAGAAGTTTAAATGGTCAGAGAGGGCTTCAGACATGAGTTATGACCATCAGAATGGGTTGCTCTGAGATGCTATTACAAACAATAAATCTGAACAGAGAGAAAAATCAAAGCCAAATCTTAGAATAATGTCCTTAATAATAGTGTTTCATAAGGTTTAACTACAGTACACTGACACAAAATAAAATGTTGTAGGCTACAAAGTCTCAGCCCGTATACTTAAGGAGCCCAGCACGATAGCCATGTTCAAGTCTCATACTGAGGAGATACCTGAGCAGTCATGTATCTCCTCTGCCTGTCAAGAGACAACAACCTGGGCATGTTGGGGTTCACAGCAAGCAGGACACATTTTTCTGGCTTTTGCCAGGGGCACAAATGCGTAATGACAATTGGAATGGATATCTCCAGTTAGTCAAGAAGACAAATTTCTAGGAAACAAAACAAAACTGCAGGGCTCATTGTATCAACAGGGTTCCTTAGCATTATTTATCCAGCCCCTTATTCCTGTTTTTTTTGGGTTTTTTTGGCAGCGAACACCATGAGAAACAAGAATGTCTGCTATGTGTGAGCTGCTCTACAGGGTGACCTTCTCCAGAGAAGACTCCTACTCAGCTATAAAGGCAATACCTACTGATGACAACAGAAAGAAAGAACTCTTTAGCGTAGAAGTTTGGTGTGCCGTAAGCTTAGAAGATACTAATGTTTAGAAAAGCAAGAAGTCCAATTCTAAAGAATGTGACTGTTTAACTCCAAAACCTCAATCTTCTGCTTTATTTCCTTTTTTTAAAAATGTAATGCTATGTTTTCAACTGTAAAACAGAGGGGGGTAAAATCTTAACTATTTCTCTTTTCTTCAAAAATATGAAGGAAAAAAAATATATGTACACACATTTACACATATAAGTGTATATATAATTTATATAACTAAATCCTCAGCTTCAAGCTTTCTGCAAGTTCTTCAGGAGAACAAAATGCTCAAATTATTATTTTTAGTTTACAAAAAACATTTTTCAGATTTTGACAATGAGCAAATCTTCCAAGGAACATTCAATTGGCATTGATAAGCAACTCAAAAGCAGGTACGTGCTCTTCTGTCCAATTCTCTCTCATATTTTCATTATGACCAGCCATAAACCATATCTTTACACAAAATCAAAGGACTTTTACACAGTGAAAACAGAAGTGATTGCCCAGGGATGTGGTTGAGGCCCTGTCCCTGGAAATACTCATAATCAGATTTGACGTAGCCATGGGCAACCAGATCTACGTGGAGATATGGCAAGTGCTCATGCTATAACCTCTAAATTTACATAAGTTGTCACTGGTGGTTGTGCAAACTGAATACTTAGCGGGTTTGCTCCTCAGTGAGAAGACTGCTCTGCCCTGGAACTTGGGGGCTATGATGACTGCACAATCTGGTATAGTTGAGGATGTCTGACTGCAGGGCAGTTGGACTAGATCACCTTTGGAGGTCCCTTCCAAGCTAGACCATTCTATGGCCGTTATACAGGCAGTGTATGTAGCTGGAAGCTCCTCATCTGCTCGGTGCTGCAGGTCCCAGCTTTTGGGGTTTTAGAGGGCCACGAAGATGATCAGAGGGCTGGAGCAGCTCTCCTATGAGGACAGGCTACAACAGTTGGGG
>VWZE01008321.1:66771-85334 GCA_013396675.1 Eubucco bourcierii
CAGGGGGTTGGAACTAGATGATCCTTGAGGTCTCTTCCAACCTTACCACTCTATGGTTCTATGATTCTATATCACTGATTGCTGCAGGACAGTTGGACAACATGATCTTTGTGGGTCCCTTCCAACCCAGTGCAATCTCTGAATCAACCTTCCAGGCTGGATAACTCATGTTATGCTATAATTCCCAATTGCTACTGTTTACATAAGAAAGAAAAGCTCAGACTGAATACCTTGGGTATTTAAAAAATTTAGAAACAGCAGTACATTTCTTTTTGTTGTGGTGATTGGGGATATAGTTCAGGGTGAACCTTGCAAAGTAAAGTTATAGGTTGAACTTGGTGATCCCGAGGCTCTTTTCCAACTTGAATGTTTCTGTGATTCTAGGCCATGAGTTCAAATCAGAGTTGGCCAATCCACTTTGGACCCAATAGAACTGTGAACCTAGTAGAAGGTTCAAAGACTGTGCAAACAGAAGTTCTCCTATGACACCTCTGAAGTACCTTTCTATGTAATGACATAGGGCGGACAAGGAAAATCCACATTGCTCTCAACCTTCAAAGTAGCTACGCATTTGGAAAGAGTACTAGGCCAAAAGTAAAGAATCTGGTGCTGTAAGTCAAGCCAAAACTTTTCACCACGGATAAATTTCACTCAGTATTTAGTATGAAAAGGAAGAGGAGGCAATGTAGGAAACAAAATTACACTGTTCCTTTGCCCCCAGGACTTTAAACATGAAAGAAGATGCTTCAAACACAAAGTGCCTTCATTTACCATACCTTTGTCACATCTACTTGGTCAGACCAATCTATATTGATGCTCTCCAGGCAGTTACTGCTGGCATATTGTTTCATAGTCCGGGAAACATTGTAATAACAGTAAAACATGACTGTTAAGGGTACAACAAAATTAACAGCAATTACACTCATTGTGTAGGAAACAAAGGACCTGATAAGACAGAAAAACAAAACACAGTAACTTACAAATAGCCATCCAGGGAAACTTACTAAATATTTTGATGTTTTGATTTGATTACGAAATTTTAAAACAACCTTTTAAAGAATTAAGAAAATTTTCTTTAGCTTTAAATTGCCTCATTAGCAACTACAAGTCTTGCAGTTTTCAAGCACGGCTCAACTCCCTCCTTTTTTTTTTTTTCCTAGACCTGCTCTATATTATTTTCACTGTTCTAAAACTGTTTTTATCAATTATGCTTCACACTTCAAAAAAGAAGTTATGCTTATGTAGTAGTGAATAAAATAATTTTAGCCTTCAAGAAGACAGTAAAATTTAAAAGAAAGGGTGAAGGAGACTCTTACACATCATTCTTCCTCCAATTTACTGTGCACGTTGCTCCAGTGGGATCTGGAGCGTAGCTAGCCCAGCCTACAGTAGGCATGGAAGCCCAAAAGACAGCATTAATCCAGGCAGCAAGGATCAGAGCAGCATAGCTGCGAGTAGTCATTCTTCTTCCTGTGGCCAAGTACAGACAATCACAAACCATTGCCATTTTTCACTTCCAGTGTTGAACAACAAGTGGCTTCCAGTAAGCACATAGCAGGGTAATGATCCTTTCAAAGCCTTTCCCTGCCCAACACTGTAGCACACCTGCTTCATGCTGCTAAAAGACATTTCAAGCTTTCCAGTCTTCAACACCACTTAAAAGCCATCATCCATTTCAACTGAGAAGGCTCCAGGAAGATCTTACAGCAGCCTTCCAGCACCTTAAGTAGCCTGATAGAGAAGGATATTTTATAAGGGCATGTAGCACAAGGACAAGGGGGAATGGTGGTAAACTAGAGCAGGCTAGATTTAGACTAGACATTAGGAAGAAGTTCTTTACTATAAGGTAGTGACACTGGAACAGGTCACCTAGAGGACTTGTGGATGCCTCACCTCTGGAAGCATTTAAGAACAGGCTGGATAAAGTTTTGAGCAACCTGGTCTAGTGGCAAGTGTCCCTGCCTATGGAAGGGGGCTTAGAACTAGACATTCTTTAAGGTCCCTTCCAACTAAAGCCTTTATGTCATTCTATGATAAAGGCAAGACCTGATGTTAACCCCGTTGTTAAAAGCTTACTGTGCAACAGTGCCTTCAAGGACATCTTTTGAACAATTGCAGGGGTGGTATTAACTATTACATGACAGCTGTGACAAAGGGGAGAAAAATAACCCCATCCAGTACAGTGTTAACATTCGAGACACAGTCACTAGACCTAGATGGATGTCAAAACCTTCCACAGCTAGAGGCTTGCCACATGCTGCTGTATGTGGATGTGGCCCTCTAAAGGTTGAAAACATCCATGAAAATACAACTTGCAAACAGAAAAAGAGCCTAATTGTGACACTTTCACTTTCACAAGCAGTGCCATTCGTGCCAGTATGACAACTTACTTATCTAGTTGGCATGAAAGTATTTATCAAGCACTTCAGGATCATGCCCTAAATTCATATCATGCCCAGCACTATAATTTTGGAGTCATTCATGAAGAGACAATACAATTAGACTCTTATTTCACAGAAACCCAACAGAGAACAATACTTGACCACAGACACCATACCTATATCAGGCCTGCAGATTGTCAGGTAACGGTCAACTGCAACCACAGTGAGCAAACCAATACTAGCCATCCCAAAAAAGATATTTAAGGCAGCATAGATCTGAAATTCAAACAAACAAGAAAAATCCTTTCTGAGAAACCTTTCAAAAGTTGCAAGAACAAGTTAGTGGAATCAAAATCTAAGGCACTATGATACATCACACTCAGCCAAAGTTCTCTTCCACATGGAAGGAATTAATTCAATCGCAGCAATTTGGAGTTGGCTCATATAAAACAAAAGATTTCAAGAGCAACCTGCTTGTGTGCACATTGGAAATTCAACAGATGGTCACCTGAAAAGCAAACAATCATCATAACTCAGCAAGTAACTGTTGAGATTCAGAGATCAAGAGTTTGGGGTTAAGGGGATTCAATTCATGTTCTTGATATTAAGTTAAAGAAACCTGAAGTGAATTTGATTTATGGGTTTAGCAAATGTGAGGTCCCAAGTTGTCGCTCTTTCCTCTGTTGTGTAACTGCACTTATTCCAGAGATATGGCACATTGCTTTTCCCCATCACCAACCATTTTCACACGTCAGATCTACTGCACAGAGCAGCACATGCTGCCATCCATGCTGCAGTCCCAAGGTGCCCCAAATGCATCTGCCCAGTCATCTCACGGGCAGCCTGACCAGGAAGGACAGATGACTGGGAGGGCTGTATTACCACTGGCACTCCAGAAATACAGGGCTCTGTGCCAGACCACATGCCACCAGCAGCTATAATAGAACCCTACAGCATTCAGCCATCTCTGTTCGCAGGGATTCAGTAAATTTAGGTTGATGTGAATTGTGCCTCAAGAGATCTTGGCTCCTAAAGCACTGGTAGTGAGATTTCACATCTTCAACCCAATAAGAGTCAGTCGAGACCTAAAGATGCTAAAAGTGAGGCATCCTGTCAAACAGTGACTGAATTCTGAGCTTGAAACAATTGTGTACTCAGGCAAGTGACATCAGAGTGTCCATCCAATAAAGGTTCAAAATGCATTGTGTGGTAAATTTTTCCCTTGAGTCAAATTTTTAGCAGATATCTTCATATTGTTACTCATTTTCTGGGCATTTAAGCCCAGGATTAATAAGTAGACTTATTGATAAATAGAAGTAAATCACAGCTTTCAGCTACGGAAGCATAATTTTCAGTCAGTCTATAATTCAAAATAGACAGCTAATAAACCCAAGTTAAATCTTTAAATGGAGACCATCAGCCTTGCAGGCCTTCATTTTTGATACCCTAATAGTCCCATCCAAAAAACCCACATATTTCCTAAGCAGAACTTATTAAGGTCTGTCAAGTTTATCACCAAAACAGGAGGCACATCCGAAGTATTTTAACTATGAAACAGGTCATCGAATGTGCATGTGCTACTATAACCTCATCCATTTGAGGATTTCATTTCCTAAGCATTCTTAGAGGGTATTTTTTAATGTCTCATTGAGAAATATAAGGTTACACTTTGGTGTTTTCATAGAATAAGTTTGGAATCAAATTCACACAAAATCCTGTAACCAGAAATTGTTGACGTTACGAAACACCGGCTTCAGGTCTAGAGGAAAATTGCGTATCTCCACCTTATTTCTTAAAAGAATTAATATCAGATAGAGCTACCACTCATTTCTAAGTTTGCTTTTTAAGTGATCAAAACTTTCTCTGCAATACCTGGCATCCGGTATATCCAAATTTCCAGCTTCCATGCAGGTCTGAGGCAGCTGACATGGGGTAGCCAATGCCACTAACGCCAATATCAGTAAAAGCCAAGTTGATGATAATCGCATTGGTTGCCGTCCGAAGCTCTTTGTACTTAACAAAGATGCCTAACACAACAATGTTACTGAAAATGCTTATCACTCCTGTAAAAACAGAAAAAGTGAAGCTTTACAGAGGATACACACCAGCCAACAATAAACATGCAAAAGAAAATGCAGCCTGTTGTATTATCTAGAATAGAATCATAGGATGGTAAGGTTAGAAAGGGCCTCAAGGATCATCTAGTTCCAACCCCCTGCCATAGGCAGGGACACCTCCCACTAGTACAGGTTACTCAAGGCCTCGTCCAACTTGGTCTTGAACACCTCCAGGGAGGGAGNGGACTCACTCCAACACTTCCATGTCCTTCCTGTGCTGAGGGCTCCAGAACCGCACACAGTTATCTAAACAAGTTTTCTAAACAAGTTATCCAAACAAGTTTTCTTTCCAATCAAGCACAATTCTGCAATAAGCACAGACCCTTGAAAAGGTTTTTCAATTAGATTACAACTTTCATTTGGATTCAGAAAGGGCCAAAAGGTGAAGCATTTTGCCAAACCTGGGGCTTCTGATGCAATGGTAAGCAATAGTAGAAATTTAAAAGCATCTAGGACTACAAGTCAAACTCTGAAGATACCAAGTACAGTGCTGTCTTCCATAAAGGAAAAAAAAAAATTAAAAAAAGAAAGTATGTTGTCAACTAGAAAGAAAAACAAAAAACCCAAAAAAAACAGTGACTATGATGCCTCTGGTCTAGCAGAAGGTCCATGCTGTTCTCAGCAGAGTGCATTCAGACAACAATCCTGGGTGAAAGACATAGAGAAGTTTTGACTTTGCTACCATTATCCCAGCCAGACTTAATTTCCCTCTCTGCTCATGAGGCCTCAGTCCCTTGTGAGCATTAGAGTTGGTTCAAGTGCATCAGGAAGCTTTTTCTAGTCCTGGTGACCTATATTAAAACCTCCAAATCCTCCTTTTGTACTGCTACTCCTCTTCCTTAGCCAAATCCTACTGGATGGCTCTTGAAGTGAGTTTCCATGGCACTGCCATGAAAGAGTTGCTTTTTTGCTGCGGTTTTATTTTCTTCAGACTCTAACCTGTTGCAGAGATACCCAGAAAAAACTCCCATCCTCTAAACTTAACCCACTATTAATACAAGCTATTAATAAACAGCTAATAAAGTTGAAATCTCCCTCTTGCATCTCAGCAGAGAAAGATTCAATAAAGTAGAGAATTCCAACATGTTCAAGCAAGCACAGCCTTTAAAAAACAACTTGTAAATAATAATAGGATTTTTAAAGTTGTTCCTAGATTCCCCTGGTCTGGTATAGCTGTTTCAGTGTCACTGAATATCCTTAAAATCCAGTTAAAAATACAAAATGGAATGTTTTGGTCAAAGTCGAACAACGCATTATACATAGAAAGGCCCCTCAGAATTTTTCTTTTCTTTTTATTTCAGAAAAGATCACCTATGTATGAACCAAAACACTTAGTTTTCACCATTGCAGATCTGAGGTATAGTCTGTCTTCCAAAAGGAGATCTTCTTTCACAGGCATTGCCCATCCCGCTCCAGTTCCCTAGCAATTTGCCTTCACTGATGGGATTTTTGCTTGTCTATTGGCTCCAGCAAAAGCTTGGCACACAGCTTAGCTTTTGCTGACATGCCTCTGTGGAAAAGGCAAGGAGGTTTTTCAGTTTGACATAACACTCTTCCTTCTCTGTCACTGGCAATGCTGCAGCACAGAGTTAAAAATCTTTAGCACCAGTCAGACTGTGTTTAAAAGTCACTTGGATGTGGTGCTTGGGGATATGGGTTAGGGTGAACCTCGTAGAGTAGGGATATTGGTTGGACTTGATGATTCTGAGGGTCTTTTCCAACCAGAATGTTTCTGTGATTCTGTAAACATGCCACAGTTCAAATAGCCTCAAATAAGCAGTGTTAGGAACCCTGAGGGCAAGACTCTGGGTACTTCAGTTCAACGGTTGAATTTTTGAAGACTTCAACTGATGTCAATATGGAAATTCCTTCAAACTGTGGGAAGTCCTGTGGACTCCATCACTGGCAGTCCAAAGGAACACAACCCATAGGTTTGTAAATACCAGCACACGCCCCAGTGCATCAAACTAAGGCAAACTAGACTCAAATACACGTTGCAAGTGCCACCTGAATCACGACACTCAGCAAGAGCTATGGTAATACTGCAACAGATATGAAAAGGGGCAAAGGTAGTGCAATCATAATAACAGACAAATGCAACAAAGATGACACTTTGGAAAACAGGCACTAGGGACAGTACCAATTCTTCAGCTTTTAAATGGAGCTTCTCCATTCAGGCTATGTAAATTGGTAGCCAGACAGCGGTGCTGAATGGAGATAAATCCAGCTGACAGCCAGTCACAAGTGGCATTCCCCAGGGCTCCATCCCGGGGCCCCTTATCTTATCCATCAATGATTTGGACAAGGAGATTGAGGAACCCTCAGTATTTGTGGATGACACTAAGCTGGGAGGGAGTGTTGATCTGCTTGAGGGGGAAAGGCTCTGCAGAAGAGCCTAGAGAGGATGGATCCATTGATCCATCCGAGATCAGTTATAAGAGATTCAACAAGGCCAAGTGTTGGGGCCTGCATTTGGGTCACAACCCCATGAACACTCCAGGTTTGGGGCAGAGTGGCTGGAAAGCTGCCCAGCAGAGGAAGTCTTGGCATGGGCTGTTGGTAAACAGACAGCTGAAGATGATTCAGCATGTGCCTCAGTGTCCAAAAAGTCCACCAGCATCTTGACATGGATCAGGAACAGTGAGACCAGCAGGAGTGGGGAAATTAACTGTGCCCCTCTGAGTGGGGTACTGGTGAGGCCACATGATGAGTCCTGTGTTCAGGTTTGGGGCCCTCACTACAAGAAAAACACTGAGGTGCTGGAGCAGGTCCAGAGTAGGTGAAGGGTCTGGAGAACAGGTCTTGTGGGGAGCAGCTGAGGGAACTGAGGCTCTTTACCCTGGAGAAAAAGATACTGAGAAGAGACCTTCTTGCTCTCTACAACTCCCTGAAAGGAGGTTGGAGTGAGGTGGAAGTTCATCTCTCCTCCCTAGTAGTAAAGGATAAGAGAAGAAGAAATAGCCTTAAGTTGCGCCATGGGAGACTGAGTATCAGGAAAAACAGCTTGACCAAAGAGTCATCAAGCATTGGAACAGGCTACACAGGGAAGCAGTGGAGTCACCATCCCTGAAGGTAAAGATGTGTAGATATGGTAGTTAGGGACATGATTCGGTGTTAAGGTTGCAGTTGGACTTGAAGGATCTTAGAGTGACATGATTCTACAGTTTGCTAGAGGGCAGGGAGCACAGACCAAGGCCAAGACTTTCAGTAACCTGAAATCATTACCTGGGACAAGTTCATGTGATCCAAAACAAACAAACAGCACATGGGTACTGCCACTTGGCCTTTAAAACATCTTAGGTTAAGACAACTCTTCTCACATTTCCTTATTTAAACTTTCTGGTTTTGCGAAGATGAAGATAAAAACATCAAAACCTGATCAAGTGCAGATTTTCTAGGGAAGCAATGAAAACTAAAGGCAGACCAAATGCAAATACAAACTGTGATAGCATTAAGCAATACACAGGGGTAGCAGCATCAACACAATGAAGGACAGGTCCATGAATAACATGGAATTTACTTTTCCAGTTAGCATTTTGAAATTACACAGAATGTTTCACCACTATAAGCTGAAGGGCATCCATCTTGCAGCCTGAGTATCCCTCTCATCACCAAAACGACTGCACTGACCACTGGAGAGTGCAATACTTCACAATTACTTCCTTCTTGGAATATAAAGTAATTATCTACAAATGAGAGAAGCACTCAAAAAGTAGCATTGAGCTTAAAAATCAGTAGAATGATGACCACTATTTCTACTTCATTCTTACTCTCAGACATCTGCTTATTAACACAGATAAAATTTTCCAGGTGTGGGATTTTCTGTGGGAAGGCACTTGCAAAGCAATCAATCACACTTTCAAAGGCGTCATAGTCCTTACTGTCAAAAATGCACTTCATTAAGAAAGCGAAATCCAAGCTACAGGTGAAAGTTTCACTGCACTCTCCCAATTAGCAAGAAAAAAAAAGAAAAATCCCCAAAGTAACCTAACTTTTTTTATTAACTTTTTTTTTTTTTTAAACAACACAATCAATTTTCATGCAAGATTAATAAAGAAGTGAGTTGATCCTGGCTAATGTCATTGATCACCTAGGATAGCTTCAGCCCCTAACACCAAATGCTCAAATTATCTGGAAAAAACACCTTGTTACATCAAATGTAATCAAGTTTAATTAACATAATAACACCTATCCTACATATCTGCAGCACCTAATAGATCCCTTTACCTCCAAATAGTGTGGAAGTACTGCAGAATGTATTGAGCCTTTCAATACTTGACCATCATCTATCTCTACAGCTTCTTAACAAGACTACTGATCTGTGTAGCTGATCTTTGCATTCAAAAATAGCCCCTGTGCCAGAGCAGCAATTTGATACTCACCACTGCAAACAGATATGTTAACTAAAATGTGACCACAAGCAATACTATCGCATATAAAGCTAAAGTATATTAATATTTCAAAGTGTTTTAAAAGCTAATTATATCATAGAAAATGCATGGTACACTCCAGGAATGAAGTATTTATAAACTGCTTTTGTTTTCCATAATAAAAGTACTGAAGACCTAGCTGTAAACCCAGGAGGTTTCAGGTTGATATTTCATTCCTGTAGCACTCAGTGCTTCAGGAAAACATTACTGAAGCTGTTGTGGTTACAATAATGAGAAAGCTTTTGGGGCCGTGGTGGGGGGGGAAACAATAGTAATTCCATAATGATTCAGGTTTAGCCAAAGGTCACTGCAGTCACAGGGAAAGAGCGCAATGTCAAGCCTTCCAGCATGCTGCTTCTAACATGTGTCATCGGTGAAAAATACAGCTGCAACTGGAGTCTGCTCTTCTCTGATTAACAGCCAGCTCCCTCCCTCCAAGTCGCATTCCAACCCTTCTCATTACAGCCCCCAACAGACACCCTCTCGCATGCTCAGACTACACATATATTACTACAAACATGTGGCTGGGGAGAAATCTCAAGATAGCTTCAAGCACATCACAGAAAAATGCAAGATGTGACAGCTATGCCCTATTTTTATCTCTTTTGCAAGTTGGCAGAAATGAATTCTCAGACTCTTCTATAGCTGCCTATCAACAAAATGTAATTTTCAAGACACAATACTGCCTTCAAAGATAAAGCAAGAAAACTCAGCTGTTCCTGCAGCCAGCATGCCGACTGCTAGTTTATCAGTAACCTACGAGGAAGAGCCATCAGACATTTACGTAACACAAAGTGAAATACTCTTGCTGTCGCCATACAAAAATGAGCATCCAGGTCTGCAGGTCTATCTTCAAAACTTTAAGCAACAATCCACCCATGCCCATACCTGCTGTTATTAAGTAAGTTGCGACTATATTGTGCTCAGTCTGCGTGAAGGCTGAATGAGCTTCGCTGTCGCTTTCTGAGGAGTTGGATGAATCGTTCCAATGCATTTTGGACCAAAGAGAGCCTCCTCTGTCCTCTGCAGTAATTCATCAAGGCGACGGAACACAACCAAATCCTCGTCGGGCAAATTCTTTCATTATTCAACAGACTCAGTGGACAATTAAGAAAAAAAAAATAAGGGGGCTAAGGGGGAGTTACCACCTCCACCACCGCTGTTGACAGTCTCCAAGTACAACTTAATTGGACTAAGGTGCAAAGAAGTTTACACTCCCAATCTGTGCAGGAGATTGTTCAATAAAACAAAGAGCAGCACAGAACCAAGCACATTCAACAGCATGCTTAAACTTCATTCTTACTGCTAAAGAGATTAACTGTCACATGCCCCCAAACTTTTCTCTTCAAACCTCTTGTGCAATGTTTCGGAAACCTCAATAAGAGTTGGCTCAGGTCAGCTGGCCACCAGCCTGGCTTGGAATTAGTTCCCATCATCACAGCAAACGCACAAAACCACAGCATGACCTCAAGACACAAATGTCAGTTTCTTTAAAAAGCAAGAGAGGCATACTGTAAAGTCCACACCTTCAAATCCTTAAAGACCTGCTTCTTCAACATTCTTAATTTGATATAAACTCTCAGGCTGACATAGACACAAGAACATAATCCAGTGTATTTTAGGGACAAGTTCTTAGTTATGAGGGTGACAGAACACTGGAACAGGTTGCCCAGGGAGGTGGTTGAGGTACCATACCTGGAGATATTCAAGGTGAGGGTTGACAGGGCTCTGGGCAACCTAATCTAGTTGAGAATGCCTACCCCTGCTTACTGCACAGGAGATTGAACCAGATGACCTTTGGAGGTCCTTTCCAAACCAGACTCTCTCTCTCTCTCTCTATATATATATATATATACATATACACATATATATATATACACATATATATACATATACATATATACACATATATACATACACACATATTATATGTATTTATATTATTTTATATATGTATATACATATAATATAAGTGAAGTATGACTTCTCAAAGTCAGTTGCTCCATTTCTAAAATATCCTGGTCTGCAGAAAACAGTCATGGAACACTCTCCCTTTCCCAAATGCACACATTGTAAACCTACTTTGGGGAAAAATTTCCAAAGCACGTCAAAGGTAGAAAATTAGGCATTTTCCAAAGCTTCCAGCAGCAAAAGTCTGTGTTTTCTCCTCTGTAACACAGCAGTAGCACGTCAAAGAGCTTTTACATAACCCTGCACAAAATCTAGCGGCAACGAACTCTGGCCAAAGGAGCTGACACAGAGCATCAGTTAAAACAATCAAAGAAGTTGCACCCCATTAGTCCACTTACATATAGATTTTGCCTCCAGTTTTGTACTCATACTGAGTATGAGTGACAAGAAAGAATAGTCAGTGGTTCAGAGGCAGCTCAAGTAGGCTCCCAGGCTGGGACTGTGTCTTCTGAGCAGTGCTATGGGCACAGTGACACAGGCAGTACTGAGGAATATAACCATCCACAGATAAGCAGGATAGAATCACAGAATCATTTTAGTTGAAAAAGACCTTTAAGATCATCTGGTCCAACCATTATTTACCTCTACCAAGTCTGGTGCTAAACCCTGTTCCACAGCACCACATCTCTGCCTCTTTGAAACACCTCTAGGGATGGGGATTCAACCACCTTCTTGGGAAGCCTGTTCCAGTCTTTGCGAACCCTTTCAGTGAAGAAGCTGCTTCTAATATCCAACCTAAACCTCCTCTGGTGCAACTTGAGGCCATTTCCTCTTCCCTCCTGTCACTTGTTACTCAGGAGAAGTGTTCAACTCCCACCTCATGCCAACCTCCTCTCAGGGAGTTGTAGAGAGTGAAGTCCCCCCGCAGTCTCCTTTTCTCCAGGCAAAAGAACCCCAGTTCCTTTGGATGCTCCTCTCGTATGACCTGTTCTCCAGATCTGAAGAGCTCTCCTTTCTCTAATCCACAAAACACTAAGACACCACCCCTCCTACTCCTTGGCTTTCCAAAACACAC
The DNA here is from genome assembly GCA_013396675.1 of Eubucco bourcierii. Taxonomy (NCBI): domain Eukaryota; kingdom Metazoa; phylum Chordata; class Aves; order Piciformes; family Ramphastidae; genus Eubucco; species Eubucco bourcierii. Next base: position 78,686 of record VWZE01008321.1, read on the forward strand.
ATCCTGCATCTTTCACCAATTTGAATCAAAAGGTAAGAAAAAATTGCTATCAAACTTTGTGAACTCACAACACTTAGCCATCATTACCACAGACCAGCACATTCTACCAGCAAACATTTCCTTTAATGCCATTGATTTACCTCCACTCTTTCAGTCCTCAGGGTGCTTGCATTATTATGCTATTTTGCCTGTCATAAGGGGATTAGGCAGGAGCAGAGTGGGAGGGTTCTGAAGGGAGATGATTTGTTTGGCAACGAAGATACTTCCCTAGTGTCTCCTGGTCCTGCCTAGAAAGATAAAAGCATAGTGATAATCTGATCTCTTTGCTTTCCTCCCCTGAAACTTTGGCAAGATTTTCAAAAGCATCTCAGATCTTGCAGCTTCCACAGAAGTCAGAGCTTGCAATGCTGACTGTCTCAGAAAAAGTAAAGCATTACTGTTTTTATTCAGACAGGATTCCAGTCTGGAATAGAGTAGAAGTTAACGACACCATGGAAATTTTACTTGCTGCTTAAAATGCAAGTCCATCCTACATCCCATCACATTGTCTACACTACCTCTTCTCCTGAATTTAGTTCATTTTACAGCAACAGAAGTTGAGAGGAAAAAATACTCAAAATGAAAGGTAGATATTAATTATCCTTAACCTAAAAGTAATTTTCCCACAACACTGCAGATCATAAAGCAAAGCCAGAATACAAAGGAATTTAATATTAAGGTACACAAATAATCCAAGAAGCTGGAACCATAGTTCCTAAGCCAGATAAAACACATTAGTAAAATAGAAATCCCAAACCTCAGGAAGCTTTTCTCATGCAATAATACCCAAGATTATTAGTATCAGAGGGGCTTTTTGTGTACTCTTAAAATCATGCTTCTCCTTCTCACTTGTCCAAGAACAGTAGTAACAAAACACAACTGCTGTTTAAGGTTGTTCCTTACTTTGCAGGCATTTGTATAGGTATAGGAGTGGTGAAACACTGGCCAAGGTGGTAGAAGCCCCACCCCTGCACACATTCCAGGTCAGAGCAACATCATCTAGTTGAAGATGCCCCTGCTCACTGCACAGGAATTGGACTAAATGACGTTTAAAGGTTCCTTCAAACCAAAACCACACGATCTCATTCTGATTCTCATCTAAAATGCATCCCCAGTAGAGGGCTCTGTAAGGCAGGACTTCCCTTTAATCTTCTCACAAACAAATGTAAAACGTTCAAGCCCACTGGAACACATCAATTTTTTTTTTCCTCCCTCAAATATATTTACTGAATTTTAACTCTAAAGAGATTTTCAGTTGACTGAAGAAAACATCCTGAAAAAGATGACCTCACAAAGGTTTTTACATGCCATACTTGACACAGTTTGTATTTTTGAGAGACAACACACTTTCTTACCAACAAAATGTTTTGCACAACTGCAAGCAGCTCTGCAGCAGTATGCATGTGATTGCCCAGCATTGCTGGAGGTTAACATCAACTGCTTCATATCAGTTCCACAAAAGCCAACGTGAAAAACTTCCAAGTATCTTCTGAGCTTCATCTTACATCTCTGTCCAAATAACACACCAAATCTATAAGCTCTACTGAACCATCCTATCCAGCAACTATAGGAAAGTCAAGGAGACAAAACACACTACAAGAAGGACGCTGAGGTGCTGGAGCAGGTCCAGAGAAGGATAGTAAAGCTGAAGGGTCTGGAGAACAGGCCTGTTGAGGAGTGGCTGAGGGAACTGGGGCTGTTTACCTGGAGAAAAGGAGGCTAAATAGAGATCTTCACACTCTACAACTCCCTGAAAAGGAGTTGGAGCAAGGCGGTTGCTGCTCTACTCTCTCTACTGCAAAGTGATAGAATGAGAGGAAATGGCCTCAAGTTTCACCAGAGCAGGTTTACACTGGATACCAGGAAAAATTTCTTTACTGAGTGGTCAGGCATTGGAATAAGTTGCCCAGGGAGGTGGTAGAGTTACTGTCCCTGGAGGCATTCAAAGAAAGTGTAGACACAACTCCTCAGAACATAGCTTAACAGCCACGGTGATGTCAGGTTTATGATTGGATTCAATGATTTTAGAGGTCCTTTTTAGCTGAAACAATTCTATACTTCTGTGAGGGTGAGAAGAAGCCCAAGCAGGAGGCTCCCTCTCCACAACAGCATTTCCTCCTTTGTACGGAGGAGGGTGCTCATGGTCTGGGACTTATCTCTGAGTCAGCTGTGCCACCTGACTCAGAGCCGCTAATTGCTTGAAACCCATGGCGAGTCTGAGACTGTCCCAGCAAAATCAGGACAGAAGCCAAACACTGTGGAGTGCACTGAAGCCTACATCCTTCCTGAGTTTCCACAGAATATTGTGGGACAGCAATGCAGGTGACAGGTAAAAAGCTATTTAGGTGGACCAGCTGTCTGCTCCAATGGCTACCAGCAAGGAGAAATCCAGGGAACACCAAATCAGATTTTAGCTCATTGCATCACTGCACTGCAGACAAGGCACAAAGTCTAATTATTTTTTTTAAACTTTGAATTTTCACCTCTTACAGTTAGCAACTACTTGGACCAGAAGGGCAAGGCCATGCCACAGCACAGAGCACAAGGACTGGACATTGAGGTGTTTGAGCAGGTCCAGAGGAGGGCCACAAAGATGATCAGAGGGCTGGAGCAGCTCTCCTATGAGGACAGGCTACAACAGTTGGGGCGCTTCAGCCTAGAGAAGAGAAGGCTTCAAGGAGACCTGATAGTAGCCTTCCAGTATCTGAAGGGAGCCTACAGGAAGGCTGGGGAGGGACTATCGACAAGGTCTTGTAATGATAAGACAAGGGGCAATGGGTTTAAACTGGAAGAGGGGAGATTAAAACTGGATGTTAGGAGGTAGTTCTTTCCAGTGAGGGTGGTGAGACACTGGCACAGGTTGCCCAAGGAGGTTGTGGCTGCTCCCTCCCTGGAGGTGTTCAAGGCCAGGTTGGACGAGGCCTTGAGTGACCTGAACTAGTGGGATGTGTCCCTGCCTATGGCAGGGGATTGGAACTAGATGATCCTTGAGGTCCCTTTGAACCGTAACATTCTATGATTCTATGGATGGGCCTTGCCACAACCAAATATAATCTTTACCCAAAACAGGGAAGAAAAAGGAAAAACTAAAAATGAAAAAGCATCATCACGCCGCAGACACATCCATACACTGCCTCCTCACAGGGCAGCACATTTCACACCCAGGTACTGAGGATGTTCTTCCACGAGCATCTGAACATCCTAAAACCTACAGAAAGATCTAAGATTTTTAAATCTCTCTGGATATTTGTTTTAACCCTATCCCACATTGTCTGTCTGTGTAGGGCACTGCAGAAAGCTCCTCACACATTTCTCATCCAGGCCTGCAACACAGTTGACTATCATCAAGAGGCCAACCTTCCTTCCCCACCTGCAGGTAATATTGTTCTTCAACCCCTTCACACATGGGTGGAAAGGCCTTGGCTTTGGCTCTGCACTGCCTTCACCCTGACTCACTGCTCCATCTGCTGTGAGACTCAAAGTATACACTTCTTGGCAGAGGCTCCAAGGTGCAACTTCATGCAACTGAAGCATTTGAGAGATGGCAGCACAGCCCTATGATCTCCTGAGAAAGAGCATGTCCCTAAAGCATGGCATGAATTTGGGCATAAGAGTGAGACCTGTGCTGTTAAGTCTTCCAAGGCCAGAAGAATAAGGGAAGATACAAGTCAGCTACCCACAACTAGCTACTGAAGCATCAGTGTGGAAACACAGAGCAGCAGAGGTGGCAGTGACGACACACTCAGCTCCACTGCATGTGGGTGTTGCTCAGCTCCGACATGGTCTGCCAGAGATGCAACCACTTGCAGAGGATTTTATCTAAAGGACAATGCCACACTGGCCCCAGAGCCACTTAGACTCGGTGACACAGAGTAACAAAGGTTTAAAGATTTTCAACAGTCTGGATTGAGCTCACTCAGTTAAAGCGAATACCTGTTGAAGAGCAGCATAGGAGAAAAGGACCTGGGTGTCCTGGTGGACAGAAGCATGACCATGAGCCAGCAACGTGCCCTTGGAGCCAAGGCCAAGGGCATCCTGGGGTGGATTAGAAGGGGTATGGTTAGTAGGTCCAGAGAAGTTCTCCCTCCTATCTACTCTGCCCTGTGAGGCCACATCTGCAATATTGTGCCTAGGAAACTGCTTGAAAGAGCCCAACACAGAACCACAAAGATGAAGGGAGTAGAACATCTTTTTTTTTTATGGGTGAAAGCTGAGGGAGCTAGGTCTCTTTAGCTTGCAGAAGAGCAGCCTGAGGGGCTCATGCTTATACAGTGTGAAGGCTGAGTGTTGGCAGGATGGAGCCAGGTTCTGCTCAATGATATCCAATGATAGGACAAGGAGCAACAGGTGCATGCTGGAGCATAGGAGGTTCCATATGAGCATAAGGAAAATCTTTTTCACTATGAGGATGACAGAACACTGGAACAGGCTGCCCAGAGAGGTTGTGGAGTCTCCAGAGGGGAGGAGACACTGAACACCTACCTGGACGTGTCCCTGTGTGAACACATCCCTAGGTCCCCTCCAAACCTGATAATTCTGTGATCCTGTTGTGGCAAGGTGGGGTTGGGATGGATGATCCTTTGAGATCCCTTCCAATCCCTTACATTCTGTGAACATTTTTATCTTTTATCCTATGCAGCACCTGTTCAGACTTAATTAATCCCTGAACATCTGTTTTGCTACCTTGTTTCAAGTTTTCAGAGACTATTCACTAACAGTCCATTCCTGACAAATTACTTGTTTTTATTATGCAGAAGACTCTTAGGACTCATTTGGTCATTACTGCACTCACTAAATAAAAAGTGTAACAGTATGATCAACTTCTTTCCACACTGAACATATTCAAAAAAATCTTTCATGTAGATTATTCTACAGATACCTTTTCAGAAGTGCTTGCTATGAGTCTGTGAACAGAATCATGGCTCCAGATAAAATCCAGGGAGCTTCTACTTATTTTATTTTCCAAAGTTAAGAACAGAGATGTATCCTGCTCTCCTCCATCCACTGGCTTTTCAACAATCCTCAAGAGCAGCAGGGTATGGGAGAAGTGGGGGCAGTTAAAAACCCTTAGCAATGTTACTATTAGTGTAATTAATTAGGTGGCTCAAGAATTAACTTTGTCTTATTCCTTTGACTGCAGCTTCTAAGAACATGTCTTTTGTTGGCTCTACTTCTTTAAAGGAAATAAATACTTCAGAAATGTAGCGAACAAAAAGCTTTTGGCTTTCATTGAGATTTATACAGAAAAAAAATCCATAAAATATAATTTGCTTTCTTCCTATTATGTGGTATGTATTAAAAAAAATAAAAATCAATACAAAACTATTTGTAAAAAAAAAAAAAAAAGGAAACATTAAAAGGGTTGTAAAAAACCAGCATGTCCATTTGAGAGGAAGCCAGAAGATTCAGTACAAAGAGGATGAGAATTAGGGATCAGTCACACACAGGCAACAAGTTCATATTGACAACACTTCAATTGTTTACTCCAGACTCCAGCTGAAGTCAACTATTGACTATGCCCCTTGTCCGAAACAAACAGTTAAGATTAATCCTGGTTTAGTTGTAAAAAGTCATGGGCAGTCTTAGTTCTTCACCTGAGGCTGCCCATTCCTCATGTGTTGATCAACAGTCACTAAGAGTAAAAACAAACTGTCATCTTACAGCTTTGAGTTCTTCATAAAAAGAACTTAGTAAAGGGTCCTCTATAAAAAAGTCATTATTCTTCAATTCTGCAGATGATATGGTAAACCAGCTGGGAGACAGTCTGTGTTTAATGTCCTCTTCCTGTTTTAAGAGAGAAGAAAAATACAGTAAACAAATCATATCTTAGATACATTTAAAGCAAATACATTATATACATAACACTAATTCATTTGTTAGGATAATTATCATTATCTGTTCTCTCAGTCCTTTGCTGACGCAAAAAGCGGCATGATCTCATTACCCGAGCATCAAAAAATGCAGAACCCTGTGATGTGGTTTAAGCTGACTCCTGTGATGCATGGAGATGTTTTCACATGAAACTATAAACACCTCTTAAGAGATTTAAAAATACAACATTCAGTAGAATATTTTAAAATATTAGAAATTTGGAGGCCACTCTTATTACTGAAACTTAAACACCACACACTCACCCCGAAAGCTTCCTCCACCACCTCTTCCTCCTCTGAAGCTGCTGCCTCCTCTTCCTCCTCTGAAGCCTCCTCCTCCTCCTCTTCCTCCACCTCTTCCTCCTCCAAATCCTCCTAAACATAATAAATTACATACTGAGGTACACTGCAATTCTTCATTGTGCACAAGAACTTATTTCATTGACAGCTTCCTAAAGGGAAAAAACAAACAAACAAAGAAACAAACCACCAAAGAGTGCCAGTTGACGGGGGCAGATACTGGGTCAGTTACTGGCACCATGTCTCTTCTACCTGCAGCATTTTTGGTTACTTTTTAATATATCACAGTATCACCAATGTTGGAAGAGACCTCAAAGATCATCAAGTCCAACTCATTACCACAGCCCTCAAGACTAGACCATGGCACCAAGTGCCACATCCAAACCCGCCTTGAACACCTCCAGGGACAGTGACTCCACCACCTCCCTGGGCAGCCCATT
>VWZE01008321.1:85529-110024 GCA_013396675.1 Eubucco bourcierii
CAGAGTACAGTGGGAGAATGACCTCCCTGCTCCTGCTGGCCACACTATTCCTGATGCAGGCCAGGATGCCATTGGCCTTCTTGGCCACTTGGGCACACTGCTGGCACATGTTCAGGCAGGTGTCAATCAGCACATCTGCATATCTGCTATACAACGTTCAAAATACTAAAAGCAGCAATGGAACTCCATAATAAACTCCTTTCATGACAGAAGAAAGTTAAAATATTAGAATAGAACATTACACTGAACAGAAAGCTTTCAAACACACGTGCCACACTGCAAAGGGGCAAAGTAGGGAGAAGAGGCAAGAAACTGCAATGTAAGAAAAAACACAACTCCAGTTTTAGCTGAGGAATACAAGACAGATGATGTTTAAAAAGTAAAGCACAGCTACTGCCAGGTCATTCACTCCTCTCAAGCTCTGCCTTTCAACTATTTTCTCCAAACTAGACTTTCAGAACATACTAAAAATAGAGCTTTCACTGATAATTTTGAGCGTGCTTTCCTTTTTCCAGAAGTGTGATTAGCAGTCATGCTTTCTGTGTTAGATATCAGCATGCTCTTCCCAATCACTGGAGCTGTTACTTAGCTAGCAGACCTTGGTCCTTGCATTGGAAAGATACCACTGCCTCTTCCACCGAGTCAAACACAAATATGCATAACATTTTTCTTGCACTATAGTTCTTGATATTCCAGAACTGCAGTTTTACCAAGGAAAAAACCATCAAAACCAAGTCGAAACAACAAACTGGAATAGTGAAACAATCAACAGACAAAAAAATCCTACATTCTGGTTGGGTGGTGAATGGTTGGAGAGTAGCCCTGAGGAAAAGGACCTTGGGGTCTGGGTTGATGAAAAGCTCAACACGAGCCTGCAGTGTGTGCATGCAGCCCAGACAGCAACAGAGTCCTGGGCTGCACATAGAGCAGCGTGGCCAGCAGGGCAAGGGAGGGGATTCTGCCACTTTACTCTGCTCTCCTCAGACCCCACCTGGAGTACTGTGTGCAGTTCTGAAACCCTCAGCACAGAAAGGACATGGAAGTGGTGGAGAGGGTCCGGAAGAGGGCCACAAAGATGATCAGAGGGCTGCAGCAGCTCTCCTATGAGGACAGGATTCAAGATTTGGGGCTCTTCAGCCTGGAGAAGAGAAGGCTTCAAGGAGACCTGATAGTAGCCTTCCAGTATCTGAAGGGGGTCTACAGGAAGCAGGAAGGCTGAGAAGGGACTATTAACAAGGTCTTGTAATGACAGGACAAGNGATCTTACCTCTCCCACCACCTCTTCCTCCTCCACGTCCACCACCACGTCCTCCTCTACCCCCTCCTCGGGGAGCACCTTTTTCTCCAGGTGGCCTTGGCAAAAATCTCTGAAGGGGCAGCAGCTTTGCTGGATCAATGTAGAACTGTAGGAAGAGAGTTCCAGTAGGCTTTGAAAACACCAAGGCTAAAGAGCAGATTGATGTCAAATATCCATAACCTGGTCTTAGCCCTTTCTGTCAAACTGACCTCTGCAAATAGGCAAATAAGGCAAATAGGCAAATAAGGTAGGCATGCAGGAAATAAATGGCAGGGTTACAAAGCAATTAATAGGTGATATTAGCATGGGCTTCATTTGTTCTATTGTATTTTTGCAGGGTGGGGAAAACAAAGAACACAGCAGATACCGAAGTGAAACGGAAAAAGAAATTAGTAATTAACATTTACAAAAGGATAGCTAGCCTTTGTTGAAGTTCATAAAAACTGAATAAAGTTTTTATTTTCTAATGACAGAGTAGATTTATCTAACAATGAAAGTCAAATTCTGTTGTGGAGCTTGACTAACCTTTTGCATTTTTTTAAATGACGAGGCTTTCATGTTGTCAGATAGTTTCACTGAAAAATACTGTTAGCTTCTTTAAGGAACATAGCAGGAATAAAATATCAGAAATTGTGAATTTTATAATTACACTAAAAGCACATTCAGACATTTTCTAAATTAGTATTTAACAAATGAAGCTAAACATCAAATGAAAAAAATCAGAAGGAACTATTGCTACTATTCCTCAGGATTTTTTTTCAGAGTTGAAAACACAGTATTTTCTGGTAAAATCATGTTTTCCTTCCGTGTATGAAGTCATAAGGAACAAAATAACCAGTGGCAAGAGTATTTGTAGCCATAATCATAAAGAAACAAGTTGGTACAGCAAGTGACAACTCCTTTAGCCTCAGGGTGAGTTCAAAACTTATCTGGAACAATTTGCATGCCACAAGAGCTCTGCGAGTGATGCTGCTGCTGGGCAGCAGAGTTTCCTGACTGTGGAAAGTGAAGAGCCAGCAAAGACTGCCCAGTTTCATCATACAGTGAAGAGGCAGACAGTGGCAGTAATCCCACAGGCAGTCTTGAACAAATCCCTCGGCTCTCAAGTACACAAGGACTTGTGTATGCAGCTCCTCAGCTCAGAAAGAGCTGCTGGCCAACTTGCTTGCTTAAAGCTCAAGATTATGTGGGGAAGCAAGGAGCTGCAAAATCCAGCAATATGGGCTAAGTCTTCCTGCTGTGCTACAGGGTTACTCCCCCAGTTTTGCCATGGATTCTGTCATTGTGGCAGTGACAACAGGACAGTGCCTCTGTCTCAACAAGCTTGCTTTGCAAAAGGATGTCCTAGCACGAGCTTGCTTTTATTGGCAGGATGAGTGATAAGATGGACAGTAAGCAACAGGATACCTCAGCACAAACTCCCCTTTATAATTAACAAGCTCAGTCATGAACAAGGACCCCTAAGGCAAAAAAAAAACCCAACCAACCAACCTGCTGCTTTGATCAAACTCTGCTACAGGTGAGCAATCTATAGCAGAAAATTTGGTCAGGTAACTAGAAAAAGTAACATCTTGAACTACAATGGATCCAAGGACACCCACCAGTACAGGCACTGGCTGAAAACTGTCTGACAAAAGGTACTCTGTCATACCAGAAAAGCTTTAGGATGGGCACTTAATGTGCATGAGGCATCTGCAGCAGCTGCAGCTGAACTTGTGTGTGTTCACATCTAACCAGTAGCCAAGCCCTGAACTATCTTAAAAGCCACGAGAAATCCCATGTAATAATCAATCAGCCTTTAAAAATCTAATACAGTACATCACACGTTTTTTGAAGGATACAAAATCTCTCAGCTGCCCGAAGATCTCATCCACTTTGCCAATCTGTTCCTTGTTATCCAAGTACACCGGGGCATTGAAATAAGGCACCTTGTTTTCTTCTGTTTTACACTTACAAACAATGTCATCTTCACATGGGTGCAAGAACTCTCCCAACACTGAAATCAAGAACAAGCAAGCTAAAACTCTGGAGCACTCAATGTAAATGAAAGAAATATAATCTCTTTAAGTAACTTACAAACTACCCTTTCGGGAGGCCCCTGGTCATATCCGCCTCTGTTGAAGCCTCCTCGTCCGCCTCCCCGTCCAAAGCCACCTCGTCCACCACGATTAAAGCCACCTCTGTCACCACCACCTCCTCCACGACCGAAGCCACCTCCTCTTCCTCCTCCACCTCCTCTTCCCCGAAAAGACATTCTCTGTTACCTCCTAAATTGTGGACAAAAGCAATCAATTAAAACATAAAAGATATTTCACATTTGGATTGCTGGACAAACAGAAGTCCCCTGATAGCACTGTTTGCTCCTTTAATGGTCAGCCTCTTCAGTTCTCATTAGGAACATGTAGACACATTAAAAAAAACAACTTCTCAATGAAGAGGTCATCCACTGCAACGCCTCCCTGTAAAAATTGATGACTAGCTATGATGGCATACTTTTCACTCGTGTACAACGGTTGGATGTGGCGCTCACCAGCCCCAGTAGAAGACTGCAACTCTCCAGTCTCAGCCCTGCGAAGAAGCCAGACAAAGCAAGCACAGATCCATCTGTGGACATCACGGAATCAAAGAATGGTAGGGGTTGGAAGGAACTTCTGAAGACATGTAATAAAAAATCCCTATTAGAGCTAGAGGAGACTCCACAGCTTCCCTTGGCAGCCTGTTCCAGTGCTCTGTCACCCTTACAGTGAGGAATTTTTCCCTTTTATTTTACACGGCATCTCCTGTGTTCCCATTTTCCTTATGGGGAAAAGAAACTGGGAGTCCTAGGGGATGGAAGGTTGACCATTAGCCAGCAATGTGCTCTCATGGCCAGGAGGGTCAATGCCATTCTGGGGTGTATTAGAAGGGATGTGATTAGCAGGTCAAGGGAGGTTCTCTTCCCCTTCTACTCTGCCCTGGTGAGGCCACATCTGGAGTATCCTGTCCAGTTCTGAGCCCTTCAGTTCAAGACATAGAACTGCTTGAGAGAGTCCAGCGCAGAGCCACAAGGTGGGTTAAGGGAGTGGAACATCTTCTGTACAAGGAAAGGCTGAAGAACCTGGGGTTCTTTAGTTTGGAGGGGACTACAAGGGTGATCTCATTAATGTTTATAAATAACACCCAGTAAAGGGTGAATGCCAAGAGGATGGAGCCACGCTCTGCTCGGTGATGCCAAATGACAGGACAAGAGGCAATGGGTGGAAGATGAGAGAGAGGAAACTTCCATGTAAACATGAGGAAAAATTTCTTCACTGTCAGGGTGACAAGACACTGGAATTAGCTGCCCAGGGGTGTTGTGGAGTCTCCTTCTCTGCAGATACTCAAGATCCACGTGGATGCATTCCTGTGTGATCTGGTACAGGTGATCCTGCTCTGGCAAGGGGTTTGGACTACAGATATTCTGAGGTCCCTTCCAACCCCTAATGTTCTGTGATTGTGTCCGCTGCCCCTTGGCCTGTCACTGGACACCACAGGGAAGAGTCTGGTAGCATTCTCCTGACACTTGCCCTTTAGATATTGATCACAGTGAGAACAGACTCCTAAACAGTCTCAGCTCTATCAGCCTTTCCTTGTAAGGTAGATGTTCCAGTCCTCTCAGCATCATAGTGGCTCTCCACTGCACCCTCTCCTATAGTTCCCTGTCTCTCTTGAACTGGAAAGCCCAGAACGGGAGCCAGTATTTCAGACAAACCCTCAGCAGAGCAGAAGGGAACTTTCCTCAACCTGCTGTTCACACTCTTCTTAATGCATCCATACACTTGCCCTTGATGAACTTCGCTAGGTCCTTCCCACCCAACTCACTGAATCCAGTCTCACTGAATGCCAGCACGGCCTGACGGTGTCAGCGACCCCTTCCAGCTTGGTATCGTCACCAAACTTGCCGAAGGGCCACCATGCCCCTTCGCCCAGGCCACTAACGAAGATGCTGAAGAGGACTGGACCCAATATCGATCCCTGATGAACACCCTAGCCACAGGCCTCCACCTAGACTTTCCCTCGCTCTGCCCACACCAGCACTGCTTTGCCTCAGAACTTCACAATGCTCACGCGGCACCTCCTAGAGCTTGCGCGTGAGGATGCCGGCGAAGGACGCCCACTACCGAGCCTCCGGTCCCCACGAGCGCAGCTCGGCGCGGTCCTCCCCCACGCTGCCACCAGCCTCAGGGGTACGAGGCATGCAGCGACCCTGCCCGCAGCCGAGCACTGAAGAGCAGCCAAGAGTCGCTAGAAGGCTCGGGAGCCCCTGTCCGCCTCCCGCGCGTCTCGAGCCCTACATACCTCCACGTGCCCGTCGCCCCTGCCTGGCGTCACAGCGCGCGCCGTCACTGGGAAACTGCCCGCGCCGCCGGAAACGAGGCAGTCTGCCGTAAATGAAGCTGCATCTGCGGGCGGCACTGTCGCAAAAAGAGCTCGTACGCGAATCACGCTGAAGGGATGCTGCAGGTCCTGGCTTTGCCGAGGCAAAACCGGCAGGCTCGGGTGTTACGGCACTGCTCACGAGTACGAGTTAAACAGAGGAGTGCCGGCAGCAGCAGAGCCGCCTTGCAACGGGACTGGCCTCCCCGGCCCCACCTCTCCGCCAGCTGCGCACGCACTGAAGGCGCGGAAGCCGTTGAGCATGTCTGCTGGCATACACCTAGGCGTGTGCGGCTAGTGACAGCGTCGTTCTGTCGGACAGCCACCTTACACGGCTTTTTCTGTACGGCAGCCCGGCCTCCTCCTGACGGATACTTGTCAGCACCTCCCATCATAGCCTCGCTTTTGGTCTGTGAGCACCGATGTGATACCCCGAGCTGCAAACACCGGTGTGGCGATGCCCTTAGCAGCTCTGTTAACAAACCAGACCTTGCACCTCCTGCCGAGTATGGAAGAAGCTGGTCCGCTTCTGCTTTGGACCAGCTGCAGAGTGATTTGGAGAAGGGGGCTGGGTTCAGCTGGCTTCAATTAAAATATTTCCTGGAAACCGACCTTTAGCATTTGTCAAATACTTGAAAATTCACTGTATAAAGAAAGACAGTGACATGCTGGCGTGGGCCCAGAGAAGGGAAACAAAGCTGCTGTGAGAAGCAGCTGAGGGAACTGGGGATTTTAGTCTTGTGGAAAGCTTGCTGAGGGGAATCTCTACAACTCCCTGAAAGGAGATTGGAGCCAGGTGGGTGTTGATTTCTTCTCCCAAGTAACAAGCGATAGAGGAGAGGAAATGGCCTCAAGTTGCACTAGGAAAAGTTTAGGTCGGATATTAGAAGAAACTACCGAAAGGGTTCTCAAAGACTGGAACAGGCTTCCCAGGGACATGGTTGAATCCCCATTCCTGGACGTGTTGAAAAGACAGTGGCACTAAGGGATGTGGTTTATTTAGCATCAGACGTAGCAGAGTTAGATAATGTTTGAACTCTATTTTACAAAATTATTTTCTAACCCAAACTATTCTAAAACAGGTAATGTGAGTTTGTAACCTACCTCAGTAGGACATTACATGGATAGGGGTGTTTCCCTCTCCCCATATATATCACCACATACATATCTCTTAGAAAAAACCCCCACATTTATCTTCTACAGTAATCTATGGGCATTCAACTTTGGTAATCAGGAAAGCCAGCGTGGCAATTCAATTAGTCTCCTTTGGCAAAAGAAAGGAAATGGATATTCTCAGTAAGTGCTTCCTTTTAGTCATTTACCATAAGGGTAAAGGGCTTTACTTTTGCTATTTAGTCCTTACACTCAAACTGGTTAAATTGAGCTGGGATCACTTTTGGAGAGATCAGATTTGTCAGTTAATAGTTGAGGCTCTTGATTTATAAGCACGCTTCATAGTATTTTCCTAATGGTTAAATATTAAACAGAAATCTAACAGGTGACATTCAAAAGAATCCCAGCTAGAGGATTCTATATACACAGAGAGATAAGATTTCATCATGCAAGTGGTTCCAGTTTTCTTGGTTTCCTTGTCACTCTTTTGTTTGTGTGGATCAAAGGTAAGAATTTATTATGTTGTAGTAGCAGTAATTTATTTGGAAAAAAAAAATCAACGACTTGTAAAAGTCACCTTATTGTTATAAAACCAAACCCAGCTGATTGCTTTAAGCTTTCTTCCATAGTATTTGTTTCTGCTATTTGTTTTAGCCCAGCTGGAACACTGGAAGCTTGCTATTTCTCTTTCAAGTGTTGATTCTACCTGGGGTTTAAACTAACAGGCTTCTGGAAAATATTATAATTGTGATCCTATCCTAAACCATATTTGCAAGCATGGTTTGCCACTGAAAGGTGCTACAAATTTCCCTGCCCCTCTTTCTTGAGAGATGAGGCTCCAATCTTCTAACATGGGGACATGGTATGTTGCACTGCTTGAAGGTTTGCTGTGGGATCTCTTGGCAGGAGAACCCCAGGTAGCCCATCTGGGCTGAGCGTTCAGCATGCCCCAAGTCTGTCAGAGAAACCTTAGATAAAAATCAGCATGTTTTGTTCCTGTTCAGGAAAAACACCTACTACAGGATGGGAGGTATGCCAGGATGGATCTGGCTCACAGTTTGGATTCTACTGACCCAAGTACAGCAGGAATTTAGAAGGATTATACAAAAGGGGGTTTGCTGGATCGTCACAGACTTTACTACAGCCAGCCTTTCTCCATGAGAACTTTAAACTTCAGCTGTATTGATTCAGTTGGCACAGTCAAAGCTGGTAAATGACATACAGGACTAACTGTTCTCTCCTATTTTTATGCTAGGTCCACCCACATCTGTTTTCCATGTTTCAACATTCTTCCTACCCATAGATCCTAGTAAGCAAAAGCACTCAGCCAGCAACAAAGTCATCAGAGACCTGCACAAATGCAGGTGCAGAGGCAGACAGAGGGTCAGGATCTGTGCTTGCCAGTCTAGTGATAACCAGTTGCTGCACTGCAAATCCACTGCTGTGCAAGAGACAGGAAAAGAGCTGATAAAGAAGGGCACTTAATTTTCCAGTTTAAGATACTTGTTACTTTACCAGTCACACAATGAAACATATTAATTTTAGATTTCTTTATTTGCTTTTAAGTAGTTCACAAATATTTACAGATTATAATTAAACTCAAAGCAAATCAAGCCAATAAAGTCTCAGAAAAATAAAAGCTTTGGGTTTTTTTTTTTCCCCAGTTTTCTGGTCTAAGTCCCCTTATATGCTTCAAATCTCATTGCTGTGGTGTGTTACAAACCATTTGCTTATATAATGTTTATAATTTGCTGTGCACTTCCTCTGATATTTCAAGAGTAGAGAGTATAACATTTATGGGATGTCAGGGTCACACAAGATGAATCAACCAAAAAGAAATGTTCAGAAAAACTGAGAAAGCTGTGGTGGCTGAAGAGAATAAACACCTTAAATTACATTTAGCACCTCTGTGCTCTTAAGATAGGAGAAAGCTTATGAATGGTTTGTTGAGGTCAGTAAAGGGATCTGCAGAACTCTTGGTTCAGTTCCTAGTCTTACTCCCTTTTTTTTTTTCTTTTGTGTGTGTGTGTATCTTGCAGAATGCAACATCTAGTACTGAAGAAAGCCAGTTTCAGCAGGTTGAGCCTGTCCAGCAAGATGAGCAAAGCTCATACCTCATAGAAGAATGTTTAAGCAAACACTTCACACACAAGTCCTGTGAGAAAGTTTTTTGTCACCCATGGGAACGATGTGTGGAGGGAAAATGCCTTTGTAAGCTCCCGTACCAGTGCCTTAAGAATGGCTCTTCAGTTTGTTCTACCAACGGAAAGAACTTCCATACCTACTGTCAGCTGAAGAGCTACGAGTGTCAGCGTCCTGAAACCAAGTTCCTGCACAAAGGAAAATGCATGCCTGAAGGTATAATTACCTCCTTTCCCCAGCTCTATCGGTCATTTGTGGCCATGGAGATGCTTCCAGTTTACATCTCAAAAAGTCTTGTTTGTCTTCATTGACTGGTAAGAACATGAAACAGAAAATGACAAGTCACTGAAAATGGCCAGTATCACTGTTTCATAAAGTGATTGACAGGCCCAGGTCACTCTGCTACTGGTAGGTTTCTCAAATCATCAGGTAGATAGGGAAGAAACAGACACAGGAAAGAGCTCAAGAGTTTCCAAGGAAGGTGCTGACTGTAGTGGGAGGCACAATGGGAGAGGGCCTGCTGAGAACATTAGCAGAGAGGGTAACATTTGGAAGGACAGATCTCACAGGAACAAGAGTGGAGCCAAGCTGCTGAGGTGTGTGGGGGAGTGCAAGGGAAGAAGGTAAGCCATGTGCACCTCAATCAGCTTCATGCTGTGGATTTCATCAAAACAGGAAGCTATTGCCCTGCAAACCAGTTGATGGTTTGTGCACTGACAAGTAGCTGTGCTCACCTGCTTCTTAGGCTGCATCAAGCTGCTTTGCCATCTGAGTGCTTAACTAGAGGGATGGCCTCTTTCAGCCGCAGCAGTTGCTATTCCTACAGTCATCCTCCAATCTCACCTCCACCAAATACAGCAGGAGCAGCAAGCAGGGCCCAGGGTTCTCCTGCCCAGTCTATTTCCCAGCACCATCCGGCCCTTATCCCCACAGAAGCAGCAGCTCCACCCAGTGACCTCAGAGTGGCAACAATTTCTTTCTATTTCATTGAAAAAGACTGAAGAGCCACTGTGTGTTCCTGGTATGTTCTCTGTTTGTCTTCACTAAGTAAAGCTGAGGACCTTAGCTCCACTGTAAACAACAGAAATTTTGCTGCTATATAGTAAGGTGAGAAGGATCTGACCATCTCAACTGAAATGTTACTGGTTGGTTATCAAAAGTCCTCTAATGAAAGTCATTACACTAAGATGTCCCAAAACTGGTGTATTTTGAAAAAGTGGTACTCTTAAAGCCGCTGTCAGTCCTCAGAACAACCAGGAATAATACCTGAGGCTTCTGATTCCCAGCCTGCCATTCTTTCCATACTAACTTTGGCTGTTAACACAATTTTAATCCTGATTTGTTTCTGTGCTGTCTTTCCACTAGATAGATCTGTATAACATGATCTCATTTGGGGACTGGTTTTGGTTTTGTTTTTAAAGAAACATTTTCAGTCTCTTTGGGCTATGAAGAACCACGTTTGCTTCGGGTCAAACCTGTGAATCTAATGAATGAAATCTTTGTGTGTGACAGTAAGTGGACTATGAACGAAGCAAATGTTGCTTGCAAGGACCTTGGCTTTGAATCGTAAGTTTGAGGAATTTTATTTTCACTTTTAAAGTAGAGATGAACACCGATGCAGAGTTTGCTATCAGGGCTGTGTAAGGGGAAGTGCACAGATGGACCATCCCAAAGTAGCTCTGAGCTGCCTGTATGCAGAAAAAAAGTTTCTTATGATAGCTGACAACAGGGTACAGCTCTGTTTTGCCACTTCCACCAGCAAGAACCAGAACGTGTTTGGTTTTTTTCTTTCTTCACTCTTTGCCCTTGCTGCCATTGTTTCCACAGCCCCAGGCATGGCTGAAGTGACACACAGCTTGCTCTTTTTCCTGCAACCACACTGATGACCTGAGTTGCACATTCAGTTCCTCATAAGGAGTTCATTTGATATTACATCTATCATGTATTACACATAAAAAACTAATTTATTTGGGTAAAGCTACTTCCCAAACCCTACCTGAAGACTCTACATGCTATTGCAGTGCCCTAAATTGTCCCCTTTAGGTAAGAGGCAAACATTTCCTAGTTCTGATCAGTATCTCCTTAGATAGCAGAGCAGGGCTTGTCCTGGGACAGAGCACTCAGCCATGGAGTCCCATTGTAAGCCTTTCTACTTAGTTACTTAATCCTTATTTCTTTAAGGTAAGGGTCACAAACACTATTAGGAGGATATTGCTTAGGTAAAACCAAGGAAGATAAACTTTATTAATCCTAGCCTTGCAGTGGCCTGAGCTTCCTCAATTGGTTTAATGACATCCAAGGATACTTGGCCCCAGACAGGATGGTTTTCAAATTATAGTTCACCTGTGTCTACACAGAGATCTGAGCTCACAAGTTTTGCTAGAGGAGACCTTTCTACCTCTTTATGATACAGAGGGACTGTCAAAGAGCTGTGTATGGATTTGGGGACAATTCTGTACAGCAACCTGAAAAAATCAGCACTTTATTTTCTTCTATCAAAGTATCTTTAGGCATTTTAATGGGAAGTTCACTCTTTTTCTTAGTCATGACCAAAATTCTTTAACACTGCAGAAAATTATTAGTTCTAACAATAAAAGCAGTGCACAATCCATTGAGAAATGGCATAATTTGTTGCTGTTATTATTTCTGTCTTCACAGAGGTGCTGAATATTACCAAGCCAAACCCAGCACCACAGTGTCTGCCTTTAATTCGTTGCAGTGTCTGCAAATAACTTGCAGGGGCCTAGAGACAACTCTTGCTGAATGTCACATAGAGGTGAAATCAACAGATAGTCACAAGAGATTTGTTAGCCTCCAGTGCCATGAAAATCTCAGAGGTTAGTAATTTCTTAGTTTTCTATCTACTTGCAGTTATTAAATTTTAAGTTTATTCTACATAATTGTGATGTAGTTTGCTGAACTCTCAGCCACAGCAAACTTGCACCCAAAACTTTTTATTTCTTTTTCAAATAGACTTTTTGCAGACTTTAAGACAATTGGGGTAGTTTTGAGCCAAACCAGTCTTATGAGTTGATGACTTTGGAAAAAATCACTGTTGTTCCTGAAGTATTTTTACAAATATTTCCCAAAAGAGAATATATTTCACTCATGGGTCTGCTTGTTTGCCCATCCCTTCCATGGATACCAAAGTGTATTGTCTCCCACAAGATTTTCCTCTCCAGGGCTAACTGGGGAGGAGACAAGTGATAACCTCCTTCTGACTGCTTTATCTCTGAGAGAGATCAGTTAGGATATGAGTAGCACTATAACCAGACAAGCATCACTACAGCAAAACAGCTCCTGTCTTCTGGGGAGTTTTGGAACTCTTCAGTTTCTTGTTAGTGTAATGGAATCAAGTTCTTGTTTTGCCAGATAAGAGTTTTCTGCTCTCTTTAGTGAGCTTTCTTTGGCACTGACAAGCATCAGCCTGAATCACTACTGGTTAGTCCTTCTAATGCCACAAAAGTACAAATTCAAAGACTCCTGATGACTTCCTTTTGGAGGGGAAATACTCATCATCTTATTAATCTTGAATAATTTCAAGTGGGTTTGAACTGATCATTTCTGGTTTAATCCTCATCTAGAAGAAAAAGTTTCTTCCTGCCAGGCTACTGCAAGTTGGAGGAGGAAAATAAATGGTCACTTTGAAAGCTTGATGAGAAGGCAATTAAAACAATGCAAAGGACTCCTGTTGATATTACTTGAGTTCCTTCTGTTGATAGACCAAATTGCTGGTAGAATAAAACACAGAAGCAGAATGTTTCCTTGGGCAGTTGTGAACCCGTAGACATTCCCACACTAACTTCATTTGCATCACGCTGCACAGCTTGTTCAGATAGTGAGTTCCGTTGTGTCAACAAGAAGTGCATTTCTTTGGATAAGACCTGTGATGGAATCAACAACTGTGGAGACCTAAGTGATGAGCTGTGCTGTAGAGGTAATCTTTTCATTTTTCACCTGTTTCAAAATCACTTCTACAAAAAAAAACTACCCACAAAGAATTTTTACGCTGATGTAACAGCTGAAGTCTCTTTTGCAATCAGTAACCGCATTAAAGGAATCAAACCATAGTTTAAGTATACAGAAGTGCAAAAGCCAAAAGTAGGCATAATAGAATTTTTTGGAAGCAGGCAAGTGATCTCTGAGAATGTGGATTTCTTTGGGGGATATGGAAATACAAGATTTTTTTAGGAGGCTGTTAAACATTGATACAAAAAAAAAAATCAAACCTGTTAGAATGAAAGTGCATTTTCAGTTGGGAAAAATCAACTGCTGCTCCCTCCCTGGAGGTACTCAAGGCCAGGTTGGATGAGACCTTGAGTAACCTGTACTAGTGGGAGGTGTCCCTGCCTATGGCAGGGGGTTGGAACTGGATGATCCTTGAGGTCCCTTCCAACCTTACCATTCTATGATTCTATGATTCTAATAGTAATTAAACAAAGCTCAAATTAAACAAAGACACTATTTTTCCAATGAACTATCTTTAAACCAAAGTAAGACCTCCCTTAAATTTATTGCTAATGCAAGATTATCCATAGAACATCTATGAACAGTTCCTGTTCATAGGCAGCCTTTCTTTAAGCATCTGTAGTTCCAGGTGTAGCAATTTGGATTAGAAACAAGGAACAGATTTTAGCATGACTGAATGCAGGAGAATACTTTCAGAAGTTGGGTTTCAGGTGCCAACAGCGATGTGAGTTACAAATCCCTTTACTATTCTTCAATCACCTTAATTTTATAGTTTTTAAATTGTCAGTAAATTTAATCTCATAATCATGGAAGCACAGTCACAGGCTGTGAAAGAATAAAAAGAAAGAAAGAAAGAAAGAATAATAAATACCTGTGGCTTCATCTGTCTGGAGGACATTTTTTCAGATTCCATTTGACCAAAATGGTGCTGTTTCAGCTGTATGGGCTGAAAACAATGCTTCCTGGAATCAAAAGTATATCAACTGAGTTCAGTGGTGTCTGGATCATACTGGGACATGTGGATACTTTTAAAGAACTAATTTGCCAGTGTAGATCTTAAATAACAGATTGACGTAAGGTTATAAAGTAGCTCAAAACCCCTGCCATGAATTCAACTGATAACATACAAAGTGATAAGAATTAAAAGGAAGAAGGTTCTTGGGTTTATATATGATAAGAATTAAAAGGAAGAGGGTTCTTGGGTTTATAAGAACATTTCATATAATCAAGAATTTTAGAGGAATTAAGTTATTAAATCCAGTACCTTCAAAACAGGACTCTTGATTTCTAACCCTGCATTTGAGGCATTAAGCTCATTCAATCAAAATCCACTTTGGACTCTGATCTTAGGGGGCAAATTTGACCCAAACATCATAAATTCTTCACTTGAGATGATCAGTAATGTTGGCAAAACTGGCAGTCCTTTAGCAAATGTAGCAGTCCTTTAGCTGAAGCTGAGCGTTCTGGTTGAAACTGTTCAGAAGTGAGCCTGGAAGTACAGCACTGGAGTGATAACAGAAATACATTCTGTAAGTCTTAAAACTTCAAGATTGCAAAATGAGTAGAGCCAAGTATTCATTGTGTGTTACATTTACAGAACCTGCTTTTATGATCTGTATATGAACAGCTAAGATCCCTGTAACATATATATTATATTGTGTTTGCATTTTTAAAAGCTCTGTAACTATGTAACTATATAACTTGTAAGTATCTAAACATGTATCTAAGTATGATGATCCTGTGATTTACATGTGTAATTCTCCTGTGTTACAGAGTGCAGAGACAACAGTTTCCACTGTAAGTCAGATATCTGTATTCCAAATGAGAATGTCTGTAACAAGGAAATCGACTGTCTCACAGGAGAGGATGAACGTGAAGCTCTCTGTGCAGGTTTCCTTCTGAAAGATGGTTTTGTTTCTTTCCTTTCTTTCTGCTCAGTTATGATTAGAGACCACACAATGCACACTGTCAAATTATTTAACAGATTAGCAGAACCAAAATGCATCCATGAATTAATCTTCCCAATGTTATGTTACACATAGTAGGAAGAAAAGATTATATAATTTCCCTCTCATTCCTTCTAGAAAAGGTAGAAAAGGTACCTAAAGGAAGGTAAAAACAGATCATGTTTCAGGAGGCTTAAGGCAGATTATGTCCTATGCTTATGTGACCATCTCTCAAACTAGTAACCCGTTTGTGAGGAATGCTTACACAGGGCAGGCAGGGATAGTTTCCTCACAGTTGATGAATTTGCCTACCTTGTCAATACAATAATTCTTCTGTGCTGTTCTCCTCACTGTTGAAAAGCTTTTGTTTTGAAATTAGAGTGTTTTTCCTTGCTCTGATAAGAGACAAAGTCTAGAGCCAAAAGGTAAACACTAGTGGTAAATGGTACTTGGTAAAGGTAAACTCCCAATGTAAACATTACTGTCAGTACTGTCAGTAACATGAGAACAGACCCACCCCTCAGCCTCTATTCAGGAACTGAATTCAACAGGCATTTTGAGCACGTGAAAAAGCTGACAAACCAGATTCAGGAAGCGTTTCATTTACTTCTCATATTGAATACCTTCCCTTACCTTTTTAAAGGAAGCACACACAGTACACAACAGAATCATCTAAATTGGAAAAACAAAGAACAATATAAAAAACAAACAACAACAAAAAACAACCAACAAAAAAAAACCCACAAAAAAAAAACCCAACAAAAAAACCAAAACAACCAAACAAAACAAAAAAAAAAAAAAAACCAACAACCCTGCTACCTGATACTGCTTTGCACTTTGGAGTTTTCTAAACTCCAAAAGGTTGATGGGGCCGGGAAGAATTTCTGTTGTTTCCTAGTAGAGGAGAATGGGATATCATGTAAGACATCAAAAACCATAATGACAAGAAAATAGCATTTCTCAGATGTTCTTTACAGAAGTAGAGTAGACATCATGTAGCTTAAGTGTGAATGGAATGAATGGAATGAATGAAAGAATACATATCTGCTGTATGTAGGTCATTTGTAGGCTGAGGCAGCCCAAAAGAATAGCTAGTAGGAAAGGACAGAGCAGGCACCAGGCTGAGCACCTGTTATGATCCACGTGAAATGGTGTGCCCTTGTGCATTTAAAATGATTCTGGCATAAAAACATACAGTCACACAGAACAAATTTAAATGCCTGCCAGTATTTTCAGTGTTTTGCTATTCTACTACAGGCAAATACAAAGGCGTTGGAAAGGGCAGCATGGATGAAGGTAAGTGTAACTAACCCTTCAAAAACAACAGCATAGTCCCTCACTAGTGGCTTCCTAGCTAACAGCAAGCTGGCCAGATCCAGAACACTCAGAAGATTTGGACTTTGTGATTTAGTAATATACACTCTGGGGCTTACTATTTGTCTTGCTTTCCACTAATTTCAAGAATGCCATAATAATTCATCCTGGCTGAGGACCCCTATCTGCTCATCTTGGCATCTGGTGGAGGCAAATTCTCAGCAGATCTAGGGGAACTGCTTCAAAATTATTTTCCTGCAAGCAAGCAGCAGTGGAAAATGAGGAGAAGTAATGTGGTGTAATTTTCAAAGCAAAAAAACAGATGCCAAAAGTTTTTTGGGCTTTGCTTTCCTGCTACTTCAGCTGCTGGCATATTAACAGGAGTCAAATTTTCAAGACAAAGATAAACCTGCCTCCAAATGGATACCTGAGTTCTGAGATACATCTTTCCTTTCTGTTAAAGAAATAAAAACAATAAAGAAACTTCTTCCCCAAGTACAATGTGGTCTTACAAATCACACATTAACACGACGGAAAAGAATCGTAGGTGGAGAGACTGCAAGAAAGGTAAAAAACCCCAAAACATCAAACACCTTACTAGAGATGAGCTCATTCAGCATCAAATTAAATATAGGCATTATTGTCCTTCTGGTAAAATGTGCAGAAGTAGCAAAAATCAGGTACAGTGCTGATTTTATGTTTTGCAGCAGTGGTGGCAATGCACTGAACAAAAGTAAAGAGAAGCACAATTCATAAAGTAAAAAGAGTTGCAAAATTGAGCAGTACAGTACTGGTTGAAAATTATTCAGCAAAATGCTTAATACCATAGCTAGAAATAATAAAATGGACTTTAAATTGGCACTTTTGAAACAGAATACAGTCCAGAATGCTACACTTGATCATACCAGGTCAGCCTCTACATGTTTCTCTGGATACAAAGGGTTTCATGGGAAAAAGCTGGAGGATAGGAGGCAACACACAAAGTCAGAAGATGGAACAAAATTACTGCACCTTAATGAATATATCTTACATATCAGATGGAACCAAATTCACAGTTTCTGGATAGCAGGTGTTTTATTTACAGTTAGATATAATCAAGGTGATAAGGTGGAACTAAGAAATGTGTTTCACTTTATGCACTAAAAAGTGTAATTATTATGATTTCACATTATTTGGTTGTTTGTTGTTTGAACAGGGTGAATTCCCTTGGCAAGTGGCAATTAGAGACACTACCAATGAAGGTTCAACAGTATACTGCGGAGGGGTTTATATTGGTGGCTGCTGGGTTCTGACTGCTGCACACTGTGTCAGGTAAAAACTGAAGAAACAGACTGGGAAATTGCTTTGTTGCAAAGGAGAAAGAATGGTTTGGGTATTATTGCCTTTCATAGCTACCTGTTTGGTAATTCCCATTCGCCTGTTGAATAAAACAATTTAAAATACCATCTTACCCCTGTTAACGACAGGGAAGATTAAAAGAAGTGATGAACTTTTGCCAGTAAATAGAAAGATGAAAAAATAATGATGAGTTTGAAGAGACCCAGCATTCTTCAGTCAGGTAGTAGGCAGGCAGGAAAGATTCACCATAACTACTGTGTCTGACAGGGAGATGCAAGGGACCCCCTCTCTTCCCCCAGAAATCCTGAGAACATCCCTGGGGTCATCTAAGTGTCATATGCCTTGCATTTGCTACACTTCAAAAAAACCTGGACATTAGCCCAGAAAGAAACTGTATGTATTTTTTTTTAAAATGTTTTTTTAATTATTCCAGAGAAACCTTGATAAAATGCAGTTTATAGCTAGTTGAAATGTACAGTGCTTGTATTAAATACCACAACATACTTCATGTCAGCTGTTTGTTTTCCAGCGCAAAGCGAGTTCATCTGTACCGTGTCTGGGTTGCACTGTTGCATATCACACGGCATAATGAAGAGACAGACACTTGGAGGCTAAAACAGATCATAATCCATGAAAAGTATAATGCATCAACTTATGAAAATGACATTGCTCTGCTGGAGCTGAGAAGTTCTGGGACAGGAAAATGCTCCCTGCAACACACCGTACCTGCCTGTATCCCCTGGTCAGAGTATATGTTCAGAACTGGTGAAAGATGCAAGGTTTCTGGATGGGGACTAGAGAAAGGTATTTGCTTTTGTGCTTACTACAAAGTGCAATTTGTACCTCTCATTTTCTAATTGTGGTGAGCTTTCATTCCAAAAAGGCTGAAGAATAGCTGTACACAAAGCACTCAAAAAAAGCTGAGTACAGAAAATGTAGACTGTGGTTTGGCATTCGGCTGTCACTGCTGGTTCTCTTTCCTGCTTCTTCTGTTGTTTCAGCCACCTAAAGTAATCTGGAGGACACTCTTGGTTGCAAACTACCCCAACAATAAGAAATGTTCCTTTTGCAAATCGATTTATATTAGCTGTGGAGACCTGGTAATGATATTTAACATGTGGCAGTTACCTTACAGTGGCCTACAGCCACAGCCTGTCCTCTGTCCCTCTGTCCTCTGCCCAAGAGGATGTGAGCTGCAGCCAACAGCTGCAAAACTCAGCACGTACCTGTGTTTAGCCCAGAGAAGGCTGCACAGTGACAGGTCAGCCAAAAGTAATCAGAAGATTTAGGAAGCATTTGTTTTGTATCATAGTAATTACAGTCTGGTGCTGCAGCTGCCACATGCTGGTTGTGAGGCTTCTCCTGTCCATACTCATTAGCAGATTGTAAAGTAAATGCAAAGCTAGGAATTACTAGCAAATGGACAGGGAATAAAAGAGAGAATCTCCTTAACCTCGTGGATACCTTGAATACCTAGCTCACCTGTAGGTGGTTTGACTGTCTGCTCCACTCATCCCCCAAAAAAGAGTAAGAGTTGGGAAAAAAGTAAGAAGGATGATTAAAAAACAACACACCAGTTTCCCAGGGTCTGAAAACCTTGATACAGAATCATGGAATTGTTTTGGTTGGAAAAAAAATATTTGACATCATCAAGTCCAAAAAAAAACAACCTGAGGAAGACAGGGTGAAAAAGTCAAAATTAAATCATGTATTTAACAGTGTAATTAAATCCTTCTGCTTTTATATTGGAATATATGGCCAATGTACTGCAATTCCTGTGGGGTGTTAGTGGCAGTTTAACGCATCTGCTTTATAATATCGAAGATTAAATTCTGTAGATAAACAAATACATAACTTTTTTATTTATGATATTTAGAAGTGTCTAATACCTACTTACCATTTTTCATTTAGAAAAATCTGTTCTATTCTTTCATAGATTATGCCAAACAATACATCCTCAAGTGGGGCAATGTTAATTTATTTCAGAATTGTTCTGAATTGTATCCAGGACGATTTTTTAACAAAATGGCATGTGCTGGTAAGCATCAATTTTCTTACTAGAATGTCTTTACCATCCAATCCACTGTTCATAAGGTCAGACACACTAGCTGGGCATCTTTTAGCCTTGGAAAACACAATAAAGAGATTGCCACAATATCACTGTTAGCAAAATGATAGCCATTGGGTCCTAGATGCATCCACCATTATATATCTATTTATACACAGAGTTAAGATGACACCATGCCAACTCTCTATAATTATGTGAGCAAATTCTGGCATGCAATTTAAGATATGTTTCCTAAAGAGATAAGCACTTTACAACCCACTGAACTTCTTGCCTTTACATTTATCTGTGATTCAGCAACATCTTTAATCAAATGCCTGTTTGGAGGACACTAGTAGTCCCCTTGACTAGAATGTGGCTGACTATTCATCTGCTGACATTTACTACTACCACACTGCACACTAGGATAAAAACAAGATTAACTTTTCAGATTAGTCCTGCCAAGAAACTGGTTGACACCCTTAATATTAAAATGATTCTGAATAAACATTTTTTGCTTCTTAAAGTAACAAAAAGTATCACCATATGCATGAGTAAAAAAGCAATAGGTACTCAACTTACAGGGCAGAGAGTTTCAACTGTCCTTTAAATCCAGAAGTAAAGGCAGTAAACAAACTACTTACTTAGAAAAATAAAAGCCAAATAATTTTTTTATAAGTTCAGCATGACATCTGTTAAGATACTGACTTTGTCTGCTGTGCAAGTTCCATAACTTATTTCCTTCACCTGCACTGTATTTCATATTTTACCAGGAGGGAACAAAGAGAGCATCACATGGAACAACATTAGAAAGTGGGCATCTGGGGTTAGCTTCCCTCCTTGAGACAAATAAAAGACTTGGAATTAACTCCCTGGGAGTTAGTTATAAAGCAAATATTAACTAAACTGGGTAAAAGCAATAAAATCTTGGTTTACAGGATTAGTAATTCCAACTCTGGGAAGTTCACAGAACTCTTTCTTAGTCATGTAGAGATTCAAGAAAGCACTTACATTTTTTAAAACTTGGCTACTTACTCTTAGTAAGTAGGTTGCTTCATGCTACATCAGTCAACCAAGCAGGAAAGTGCAGGAAGTGTTAGAAATTAATAAGCTGACTAATATATTGAATACATAAGACAAAGCATAAACCATATTCTAGCTCATTAACAGTCTTCTATCATATCCTTCAGCCTTCATTCATTTTCTCAGGATCACTGTATTTGCTGAATTGTGAGCAATTAGTTCTATGAGTCTTGAAACTTACAGAAAGCACTGGATTCTACACACTTGTGCCTCAGGGCTGCTGTCTAGGGCTGCAGATGTGCCACACTGAGACTCCTTGCAGTGAGGATACTTAGACAGTTGCTATCCCTGCCATTCCAGCACTCACATACTCTCCTTCTTGTACCTGCCCAACTATTTTCATCAAGCTGGCAGAGAATATAATTTTGAGGCCTCTGCCTCTCTGTGCCGCTCTGCACAGATGAAACTGGCCAATGAGTTCTTGGGTAGACAGGATGCCAAAGGCAGACATATAGACATACACACATTACAATAGCTTCATTTCCACAGGAAACATCTCACAAATCTTTTTACCTTTTTACTCCTGGTTTGTGGCTTTGGTTTTTGGGTTTTTTTCCCCCCGCTTTTTAATGAGCTACTTGTAATGATCTTGTAATAGACCATATGGCTGAATTCTTCTCAGTTGCACAGAGTGAAACAGACTCATATAACTAACATCAAAGCAAATGAGGACAGTTTGGGTCAAACACAAATGTTCAGAGGGGCCCTGCACTTGGGAAGAATTAGGAAGTAACAGATTGAAGAGGTTAGGAGCCTCCTTTACAGGTGACCATTAGGCAAACACCTGTCAGGAAGCCACATAGACCCTAAAAAAAACCCTGAGCTGTTTTGTGTGCTAGCTTGTATATGAACTTACTTTTGCTTTTTGCTTCCTCTTTTGTCTCAGGTACTTATGATGGCTCCATAGACAGTTGCAAAGGTGATTCAGGAGGGCCCTTGGTGTGTTTTGATGCAGAAAAAGTGGCGTATGTCTGGGGTATTGTGAGCTGGGGTGAGAACTGTGGGGATGCTGGTCACCCTGGTGTGTACACACAAGTGGCCAGCTACTATGACTGGATCAGCCATCATGTGACAAGGAGTCTCATTTCACGCTACAATACCTGAAGATCAAACACTTCCTTCTTATCACCCATGCAAAAATGAACAGTAGTCCCTTTTTGCAATCAGCAGCCATGTAACTTAGCAACAATAAGCACAAATCTCTCCAGAATGTATTTTGAAGATTCTTAACAGGAAGAGAATTTTACTGTCATGTGACTACACAGCAAAAAGGCAGGGAAAATTAAAATATATTTTCTTTGCTGTGTTGGTTTTCTTGTTTGTTTGTTTGCTTTCTTTCCTTCCACATTTCACATTGCAATTCAGTTGCGGTAGTTTATTTGAAATGGACAAGCATACTGAAACAGTGGTTGGAAAATTACTACACTGGCAGAATGTGAACCTCACAGAAAGGACAGCAGAGGACTTTAAAGAACTTCCAAAGACCTCAAGGTCTGGGTCACTGGAAACCCTCAGGGTGCTGCCTTGCTTCGCAGTTGCTTCTTTAGGGTTTCTGTGAAAGCAAACTTCAGACCTTCCATTGACAGACTGACTATGATCATGAGATTTGTTGTAATGCAACAATTACCCAAGTAGCAACTCTCTTTGTTGATAGTTTTCTCGGCTATGAACTCTGACAATTTCTACCTACTTAATACACCTCATCAGACCATCCAGCCTGGGGCAATTTTTTTGTAGTTCTAAGTTTTATTAATTTACCTGCAGCCGGCCACAAACAACAAAGAGCTTGGCTCTTCAACTAATAAAAAGCATCTTTACTATCTTAAGTTCTCTGTGTATATGTAAGTGTATTTTTGGTATCCAGCAAACTCTTAACAGCAAGTAAGGTTTTACTGTATGTGTATATGTATATTCATATGTATCTGCACCACACATACATACACACACAATTTCTATGACAATATAAATATATATATTATATTTACAGACTTAATTGTACAAAACCAAGTTACAGATTTTACTTATTTACTTGAAATAAGTAAATTTTCAAGTTACTTATTAGAAATTAATACCAAGTTATTAATTTCTAAGTTAGAAATTAATACTCTCAGTCGTAGCCCCCTCCACCATATTCTCAAATCAGCACAAGCTTCCTATACGAAAATACAAAAGCATGAAACAGTAATGCCAAGAAGGATCATCCATGGCCTGATCCTACAACATGCAGTCAGGAGTTTTGTTACTTGCCTTAATTGACTCACAACTGGATGAAGACAAGGGGCCACCACCTAAACTGTAACGATTAAGCAGAAAATCCTTCTGCTTCCACCAGTCCTTGTGATGAAGCTCTACTCACATGATAATCAAGAAGTATTTCCCAAAGCTACACATTTTTGACAGCTCTAGTATTAGTGCTTGCTGTAAGAAAAAAGTCAATACACAATAGTCTCACATTTAACACCAGTTACGCACAGAAAGTACTAGAACTTGGTTTGAGGATTGGTAGCCTGAACACAAAACTCCCAAAATAGCTTCAGGACCATCTGAATCAGTTCTCTCAAAGTGCTCAAAAGCTTTAGAATGTACTTCAATATATTCTAATTTACAAATGGTTTTCATATCTATCTTACTTTATACCTCTCAGTTAATTGTCCTGTTGGATAAATGGCATACGTTCACACAACACGGTTGTTATGGTAGTGGTTTTTCTGTCATTCACCACAGTCTGCTTCAGACATTTTTACACACTCAATGTGTAAAACTTCTTCATCTTTCAGTCTTCCCACATCAGCATGAACTTGTCTTGTATTGAAACTAAGGAAAGGGTACGAAATGCTTCTTTTAACACCCTCCACCCAACACCACTATGTGCTATTTAGGAAAGCATGTAACTGTATTCCTGAATTGCTGAATCAGGATCTTTGTACAGGAAAACCTGGACATGTTTATGAAGAGGTCCCTCTTCTGTTTCACTTAATTAACTTCTGTAAAGAACTTTTTCCACCTATTTCTTCAGTTAGCTACAAAAAATTTTAATCACTGAGACTGAAAAGAAGAAATCCCAGTAGAATATTCACCTGTTGATCTGGAATGCTCTTTGTTTCCTTTCCATTTCCTGGTTTCATTAAGAAAAAAAAAATTGTAACAATTTTCACATAGTGTCACTTCAGCTCACCTGTGAAGCACCTAGAATTTAAATTAAAAAAACAAAACAAATCCCATTTTTATAATAACAAACAAAAAAACCCCAAAAAGCCAAACAGAGTGTTTCACAAGCAAGTTCATTTTTGTCTGATTTTTCTTTTCATCAAACCTGGACTTTTAATATTTAATAATACACTTTCATTTTGCATACTTGTTGTTGCATGTTTGATGATGCTACCTGAAAGTGAATCACTGACATACGTAAAGGTCAGTGCTGGGACCAGTGCTGTTTAACATCTTTGTCAGTGACATGGACAGAGGAATGGAGTGCACCCTCAGCAAGTTGGCAGATGACACCAAGCTGTGTGGCACAGTCGACTTGCTAGAGGGCAGGGATCCATCCAGAGGGACCTGGACAGGCTGGAGAGGTGGGCCCAGGCCAATCTCATGACATTCAACAAGGCCAAGTGTAAGGTCCTGCACCTGGGTAGGCACAATCCCAAGCACAAATCCAGGCTGAGTGGTGAATGGCTGGAGAGCAGCCCTGAGGAAAAGGACCTTGGAGTCTGGGTTGATGAAAAGCTCAACATGAGCCTGCAGTGTGCACATGCAGCCCAGACAGCCAACCGAGTCCTAGGCTGCATCAAGAGAAGCGTGGCCAGCAGGGTAAGGGAGGGGATTCTGCCACTTTACTCTGCTCTTGTCAGACC
>VWZE01008321.1:110152-160367 GCA_013396675.1 Eubucco bourcierii
AATGGGTTTGAATTGACAGAGGGGAGATTTAGACTGGATGTTAGGATGAAGTTCTTTGCAGTGAGGGTGGTGAGACACTGGCAAGGTTGCCCAGGGAGGTTGTGGCTGCTCCCTCCCTGGAGGTGTTCAAGGCCAGGCTGGACGAGGCCTTGAGTGAGCTGTACTAGTGGGAGGTGTTCCTGCCTATGGCAGGGGGTTGGACCTAGATGATCCTTGAGGTCCCTTCCAACCTTACCATTCTATGATTCTATGATGTTTCCTTCACATTGAACACCACCAGAAAAATACGCTGCCGTTTTAACACTTCAAGTACATATTTCCTTTTGCCTTTTGTTATTGTTTGTTTTGGTTTCTAAACAAGTGTCCTTTCCAAAAGGTCATGTTTTTCCAGCTGTATTAACACAGGTTCTCCCTCAGCCTGTGTTGAAGGAAAGCAATATATGGCTTTAGGCTCTTCCCACAGGTGACATTTGCTCTGAGCCACCACACTAAGTAAGCCCTGATGTGACTGGCACTAAAACTGCCCTTCATTCTATTCACACCCACAGCCACAATATCTCAATGGCTGGCTAGAAAATCAGCCCAGCCATTTTTCATCCAAAACGCTACCGCTCTCTCTTTCTGTAATACATCTATAATACAGTCACCAAATAAAGGTTTTCCAAATAAAAAAGGCTTGGCATTCTGTATTATCTGATAGTACCAGTACCTCCCTGGGCCTTGCCCAGCCAGTGCCAACTGGTAGCCAGCTGCTCTCCCAGTTTGTATCTAAACAGGTTTGGACAATGTCTCCTCACTGAACAATGGGCACTGTGACCTGCTAAAGGTGGTATGTTTCTCTTTTTTAAACTGCCCGTGCTGTAACAGGGAAGGTGTCAGGCTGTGTTTTACAATGCCTCTGCAGCCTAAGTGGGATGAAAGGCTTGGCCCAAATTTCTCCCCGAGTCATCACAGAATAGCATAGGTTGGAATGGACCTCTGTGAATCATCTAATCCAACCCTTCTTCTAGAGCAGGTTCACACAGAGTAAATCACACAGGAATACATCCAAGTGAGTTTAGAACGCCTCCAGAGATGTGAGATCTCACAATCTCTCTGGGCAGATTCTTCCAGTGTCTGGTCACCTTCAAAGAGAAGAATTCATCCTTCTGTTTATGTAGAATACCTTTCACTCCAGTTTGTGTTCATTGCCCCTTGTCCTGTCACTGGACACCACCGGGAAGAGTCTGGTTCTGTCCTCCTAACACATCACTGAATACTGCATCCAGTTCTGGTGGCCCCATCATAAAAAGGGCATAGGGCCAAAGGGCCTCAAAGATGATAGAAAGGTTGGAACACCTCAGCTACAAGGATGGTCTGCAGGAGCTGAGGTTGTTCAGCCTAGAGAAGACTCTGGGTGAAACCTTACAACTGCCTTCCAATACCTGAAGGGATCCTACAGGGAGGCTGGAGAGGGACTTTTCATAAGGGTGTCTAGTGATAGGACAAGAGGGAATAGTTTTATGCTGAGGGAGAGTAGGTTGAGACTAGATTTTACAAAGAAATTCTTCAGTACAAGGGTGATGTGGAACAGGCAGCCCAGGGTGGTTGTGGATGCTCCCTCCCTGGAAGTGTTCGAGGCCAGGATGGATTAGGCCTAGAGCAAGCAAGTCTAGCTGGGAGGCGTCCCTGCCCATGGCAGGGAGGTTGGAATAGATGATCTCTAAGGCCCCCTCTAACCTAAGCCAGCCTACCTCTTGACAGTTGACGGGCGGCAGCAGCCCGGGAAAAGGCGGTTTGGTTGTGAGGGAGCGACCGCCAGCTCCGCTCCTACTCTCCTTAGGCATAAGACTGCTCCTACACTGCGCAGGCCTCCCTAGGCGAGCAGCATCCCCATTCTCTCGGGGCTGTTGCGGGGTAAGAGGCCGAGACGCGACGCCGCACTCCCTCTGTGCGGGGCAGCACAAGGCTCCTCCCCGCCGGGCGGGGCCCGGAGGAACGATGATGGCGGCGGCAGGCTGGGCTGGGCCGGTGGGGTGCTGCGGGAGCGGGCAGGCGGCAGCTTAGCGGGCGCCCGGTGGGGCGCCGCTAGCCATGGTCCGAGCCCTGCTGCTGCTGGCGGCCTGCGCCTGGCTGGGCCCGTGGCCGGCGCGGTGCCAGGAGGCGCCACAGACCCCCGACTGGCGCATGACGCTGAAGACCATCCGCAACGGGGTGCACAAGATCGACGTGTACCTCAACGCGGCCCTCGACCTGCTGGGCGGCGAGGATGGCCTCTGCCAGTACAAGTGCAGCGACGGTGAGGAGGGCGGCGGGGCTGGGAGGCTGGTGAAGCGACAGAGACCCCGCTGGGCTGCCGCGACCCTTGTCCTTCTGCCGGCCGGTTCGGTCCGGGCGGTCCGGTCCGGTCAGAGAGGCCACAGCTAAGGGGGCGGGCGGCTGGCGGCTGCTCGGCAGCCGGTGCCGAGCCGCTGCTCCCAAGGAAACGGGGCGCAGCCGCAGAGTAACCCTCAGTAACGCAATCTTAAACCTGTATATGTGTGTATTTATATAACCTGTAGGGAGGCGGCTCCCTGGCCGTCCTCGTCGCTGGCTGCCGCAGAGGGGTGTCAGGCAAACCTGGCCCCAGAGAGGAGATCTCTTGCCAGGCTGCATCGGCGCTTCAGGAGTGCCCTAAAAGGGAAGGTTCATGTTGACCCTCTTGGTTTGTCTCAGCTGAACCCACTTACTCCCAGGTTACTTGGACTGAGGTAGTTACTGGGTCAGGAAATGAGCATCGACTGGCTTCGCAAGGGTGGCCAGGGCACCATGACATTTTCTCTCCGTAGTGGAATATGCACTGTCCAAATAAGGTTTTTCTTCACCATTATTTTTATTTGTGGCCTCAATTTGTTTGCAAATCAAATTAACTCCACAATCTTCCTTAATTTCAGATGCAGAATCCCCTGCCTTGCTGTACTAGTAAGTGCTCAGGGAGATAGGACCTTTTGGCAGTCTCTACTAGTTTAAATTCTATCATGTCACAGTGTTAGCAGTGCTAGAAATGAAAAAGATGGTTTATTCCAGTTAGTTTTAAAGGTTAGGCTGGAAAAAAAAAGCCAAACAACCACGGAGCACAACTGCTAATAATATATAAAGCATTAATAAATTCTAAAATATACAGTATTAATAAACTTACAGTGCTGTGTTCTTTAATGTAATCCTACATATTGCAAACTTAACTGATGCATCCAGTTTAGTGATTCAGATACTGCTTTGTTCGGTTGGGTTTTTTGTTTGTTTTTCTTTTGAACTTGAGAAGCTAATATTAATGTCTCCTCAGGTGTCTTGTCCCTCTCTTTTTAAAAACTGCTTACTACTCAGAAGTTGTAATTTGGTATGAATTGTTGATACTCAACTGCCTGAATATTTAACTGTAAAATATAATGTCTGAAGCCCAGCAAAGGCCTGTGGTAAGTTTTAACAGTACTAAAATTATGTGCAAAAAAAAAAATCCAATTAAGGCATGATAAATTATATTTTCTAGGATCCAAGCCCTTTCCTCGCTATGGATATAAACCATCACCACCAAATGGTTGTGGATCCCCTCTATTTGGAGTTCAGGTTAGTATTTCCATTTTGGGGCTTCTTTTTGTATCTTTCATATATCAACATTTCCCTTAGGTCCTTTTGTTTCCCTCCTGCATTCTGAGGATGAGACAACATCCACATACAGTGTCCCTGATTTTGTCAGCTTCAATGCATGCTTTGGTGACAACATGTGGGAAGTCTTAGTATTATAAACAAACATAGTATAACCATTTTCATCATTGACATAAAATATTTTAGTGATAAAGTGGAATGTTGATGATTAATTTATGATTTTTTAAAAAATTTTTGTTTAGTGTTTTTTTTCTCAAGATCTTCAAAGCATTGCATAACCCTAACTGTAGTTGTGTGAGAGTGGAGGGTTTCACTCTGCCTCTAGCTGTCTTTACTGATGCTAATCCATTTCCTTAATGCTAGGAACTAAAAAAAGGGTTAATTGTTTTACTGGGTTTGGCTGGGATGAAGTTAACTCTTCATAGCAGGCTGCATGGCACTGTGAAGTTTTGAGCTAGAACAGCGTTGAAAGCTAGTGCTGAAAAGTGATTGTGCAGCTTTGGGACTTTCGCTTTTTTCCTAGGAACAGCTGACCTGAATTGGCCAGAGGGATATTCTGTACTACATAGTCATGTTATAAAAAATGGAGTAGTGGGAGGAGGGAAAAAGGTGTTGGGGGGGTCTGTGTGCCTTCCAAGCTGACTGAGCATCCATACGCCTGTGGGTTAAGGTGAATGATTGCTTTGGCACTGCTTATTTGGGGGTATTTTTTTTCTCTTTATTAAACTGTCTTTATCTTGACCCAAGAGTTTTCTAGCTTTTGATCTTCCTATTCTCTATTCTGTGGTGAGGAGTGGACCAGGCAACAATGTGGGTTCTTGGCTGCTGGCCAGAGCCAGACCATAGCTTACCAGAGATGAATAGTAAAATACAGAGAGAAGCAAATGACAGCTGGATCGATTGCATTAGTTTTTCATTTCTGTTAGTGTATATCTTTCTTAACTGGAATACCAGTAGAGTGAGTGTGTGTGTGTGTGTTTTCTTCACAGTTTGACATTGGTATCCCTTCAATGACAAAGTGCTGCAATCACCATGACAGATGCTATGACACTTGTGGCAATAAAAAAAATGATTGTGATGAGCAGTTTCAGTCCTGCCTCTCCAAAATCTGCAGAGATGTGCAGAAGACACTTGGAATCTCAGAGAGTGTTCAGGGTAAGTGTGAAAAGACCTTTTAATTTTTTTTTCCCAGTGAGCTTATTTGGCAAAGAATCTTTGTGCAAGCCAGGCATGACACATTTTCATAAGCTGGTGCTGTTGCTGAAAGATGCCTTGTTCTGTCCCTCTGTTGTGTAGCCCAGACATTCATGCAAAAGAGCATTAACTCAGGAAAATGATCAGGCTTAAAACTAACTGTGATGGGAAAAAATAATGCTTACAATTCAGGAGCATTAATATGGGAACACAACTTAGATCAAAATGCACATATAATTCCTGCATTTATTGTAGCATAGCTGAATATTCTCTGTTCTTCTGGGGGATTTTTAAATATCTACTATGTGTCATGGCTAGTAAACTGCATGAAAATAGTGAATTGTTTCCTTTTATGAAGTAAATATTAGAACAATGTATTTTCATAGTGGAAGTACTTAATGCTATCACTTAGTGAATAAGTTTTAGGGTTTTTAGTAACAGGCCTTAGGTACTCTTGGTTGTTGGCCTCCATCCGATAAATACATGACAGAGCCACACTTCTAAACTTGGACAGTGTCACTTTTACAGTAAATAGTCCCACTGAGAGCAGTAAGGTTTTATAACAAGGCTGTTGTAGAGCTTCTCCAATTAATTTAACTGCAAAGAAGTCATTATGTTAGTGTTCAGTGTCAGAAGTGGCGAGCTGAGGTCTGTTGAGCTGCTGTTAAAGCTGCATAAACTGGGATACAGAAAGTGAGGAGGCTCAATAACTCTCACCTCTCCAAGACTAGGTGATGTTTCTAACACTGACAACATCATGTATGCAATAAATTTTCTTGTTCATTTTCTTTGGCATATGAAAGACCTTTACTCTCAACTTAGATAATTATTGGTTCGTTCTTTAATTGGACAATTTATTTGCTATGGCCAGAGAAGACTGCTTCTTAGAATTATTCTCAGGTTGCCAGAGCAATTTCTGTTATTTTTATATTCCATTCAAAGAGTGCTTTTAACTGAACTCCTCTTTGCTTGCAGCCTGTGAATCAACTGTTGAGCTGCTGTTTGATGCAGTTATACATTTAGGATGTAAACCATACCTGGATAGTCAGAGAGCTGCATGTATGTGTCGGTATGAGGATAAGACAGATCTCTGAAAGACTGAAGGTACCGAGATCTCACGGCATAGTATAAAGTCGAAGACTCAGCTGGAATGAAGCAACTGTTTGGTTATAAAGCTTCATGCTTTTCAGACAGTACTATATGAAACACTGAGATGAATATACTGGTTTGAAAGTCACTAAGATACTCTTCCTAACGGAAAAAAGAAACCACCAGTCTTCCTTGTCTTTCCCATTATGCCAGAAATTTGGATACTGAAACTAACTTTCTTTGATGTATGTCCACTCAGGGTACACTATCATAAATATTACTAGTGCTTTTTTTATAGCTTTTAAGAAAACCCCATAAGGGGGAAATGAGAGACACAGGAGAGTTGTATTGAATTCTCAGATTATTTAAATATAGGTCAAATTTCAAGTTTACTGGCAGATGCCTATGAAAGAGCATTTTGTGTGTGTTAATGACATCTTAAGTAGACTGTACTTCCATACTTGTGGTACAGTTGCCTTCAGTTCTTTGATGTATGCTGTCCCATTTGAAAAAAAACACCCAAAAAAACCCCCACAAAACACAAAGCAAACAAAGAAAAAATTCCACAAAAACCCAAACAACTGAAAAAGCAACCCAAAACCTCCAGCCCTTGGCAAGGGTATACAGTGGCACTACATATTTCTACCTGCTTTTATATCAGTCTTACTGCTGCAGCACTTTTCACATCAAGGTTGTTGATCATTTAAGGCCAGAACACTAAAATGAACAGTTTGCAACCGAAGGATACACTTTTGATTGGACAAAATGGTGGAATGTGGTTGATATGCTATTTTTTAAAATTAAATGTTTATTTTTCAAATAAAATGTTTTGTGTGGTGTATTATATGCAAAAGAAATTATGTATTATTCAAAGCGATTTATATTTGTCTTGTGGCACAGCTTGGCTGCTGTATTCATCTTTGCTTTCATTTAGTCTGTTCTGATGAAAACAAAAAGAAAGCTCCACAGTTAGGGCCAGTGTGCCCAACAAATCTTTATATTTAAAATGCCCTCTGTGAGGCTGACAGATATATGAGCCTCTGTTTCTGTCATCTCTTCCTATGACCTCTGTGAGGCTGAGAGACATCTGAGCCTGTGCTTCTGTCATCTCTTCCCTCTCCAACTTCTCTAGCTGCTGAATTATTTGGGGTTCGTTCTCTGTCGTGATCTTTTATTGGTTATCTCCAGTTGTCAGTCCTTAGTTAACTTTTGTGTTAGGTTTGTCAAGATTTTGATTTGCTCTCCTGCTGCCTTGATTCTGCCTTTAAAAAAATCCACAGGAGATGAAAATTAAAATACTGCATCTGTAAACATGGAGTGGAAACTATGCTAAAACCTTAACATTTACTGGACTCATGGGCTATAATGCGATTTCTTCTCCAAAGCTACTTTTATATGTTTTTTTCTGTACCATTTCTTTTGTGGCATTTTTGTTTTAACTGAAACTTACTGTACATGCCAGTGAACAAGTGCCTCAGAGAATAAAGTTCCTCCTAAAGTTCTTTGGCCGTGTTTCATAGTTTCTTTTCATATTTGTGACTGTGAAGTAGTACTGTGTGAGAAGCATTACATCCCTCATGTTTTACAAAACCACAACTGAAGAATTTGTAGTTCCTCTAAATTCAGTGAAATTTATTTTCTGCTACAGAATTGAAACATCTCTGTGTTACCCTGGAAGCCCATAGTTGGAGCCATAAAATTTTTTAACCACCAAAGCAGGGAATGGTAATGGAATTGCTTGTTTAAAAGTAGTGTACCTCAATGTATCTAAAACACTGTAATTCAACTAGGTGGCTGTTGAGTAGAACTGAACTTAAACTAGATGCTTAAATGAACACACAAAATTATCACTGCTGGAAGAAACTGGGTTTTGTTCCCTTCTGTATTGACTTGTAATTACACCTTCCAGAACTTACTTCAAACCATTTATAGCACTGGAAAGAACTTTCATGATGTTGGACAGCACTTCTGATAGCTCTGCTGGCAAGACATAAGCATTTGACTTCTAGATAGTCTGCTTTGCATTAACTATAATCAAGAATTTTTGTTATCTGTAAACTATACAAAATGCATTTTACAGGCCACAGCCCCAAAGTGAAGGCTAGCTATCACACCTGGTATTATTCATACCATTTAACAACTTTTATATAAAAAGTGTGTATGTCAAAAAAATACACTTGTCCTGGTTTTGGCTGGGATAGGTTTAAATTTTCTCCATAGTAGCTGGTACAGTGTTGTGGATTTAGGATGAGACTACTGATAACACATGGATGTTTTCAGCTGCTCCTAAGCAGTGGTCATATTTAAGGACTTTGCAGCTTCTCATGCTTTGGCAGTGAGGAGGCTGGAAAGGCACAGGATGCTGAGAGGAGGCACAGCCAAGACAGCCAACCAAAACTGTTCGAAGGGCTATTCCATACTACATGACACATCAGTGCTGCGTAATTTCTGTTTTTACCTACTCGGTCATTAAATGTTGCAGTGAGTTGATTTTTTCACAGGTTAAAGCCTTAATACAATTGCCTTTCTCAGGCTGATGTGCTTTTCTCATGGATCTGAATAATAGTGTCTCCATAATCTAACCTGCTTCTTCAAACTGCAGTTCTGATAGATCACAGAAACTTCCAGGTTGGAAAAGAGCCTCAGGATCACCAAGTCCAACTTATAACCCTACTCTGCAAGATTCACCTTAAACCATATCCCTAAGCACCACATCCAAATGACCCTTAAACACATCCAGGGTTGGTGACTCCACCTTCCTGGGCAGCTCACTCCAGTGCCTGACCACTCTCTTTGTGAAAAACGTTTTCCCTAATGTCCAATCTAAACCTACCCAGTCTCACCTTGAGGCCATTCCCCCTTGTTCTGTTTCCAGTGTCCCCTTGAGAAGGGACCCAGCATCAACCTCTCACAATGTCCCTTCAAGCAGCTGTAGACAGCTATGAGGTCTCCTCAGCCTCCACTTCTTCAAACTAACCATCCCCAGCTCCCTCAGTCTCTCCTTGTAAGAGAGCCCTTCACCAGCTCTGGACCCACTCCAGCACCTCCATATCCCTCTTGTATTGCAGTGCCCAAAACTGAACACAATACTCAAGGTGTGGCCTCACCAAAGCCAAGTCCAAGGGGACAATCACCTCTCTACTCCTGCTAGATCCAGTATTTTTAATACAAGCCAGGATGCCATTGGCCGCCTGTAGTGTTGCTTGGGGTTGTTGTGACCCACGTGCAGGACCTGGCATTTGGCCTTGTTGAAACTCATCCCATTAATAATCACCCATTGGTCTAGCCCATCCAAGTCCCTCCAAAGAGCCTCTCTACCCTCATTCAAATCAACACTACCACCTAATTTGGTGTCATCTGCAAACTTACTGATGACACTCTATGCCTGAATCAAGGATATCAATAAACATGTTAAAAAGAAGTGGTCTCAACAGAGATCCCCAAGGAACACCACCAGCAACCAGTCACCAACTGGATTTAACTCCATTGACCACCACTTTCAGGGGCCTCCTGTCCAGCCAGTACTTTTGTCAAGAGACAGTATGCTCATCCAAGCCATGAGTAGCCAATTTGTCTACAAGAATTTTGTAGGAAACAGAAGCAAAGGCTTTTCAAAACTCTAGGAATACATCATCAACAGCCTTTCCCTCATCCAGTAGCCAGGTGACCTTGTCACAGAAGGAGATCAGGTTGGTCAGGCAGGACCATGCTGAC
This sequence comes from Eubucco bourcierii, assembly GCA_013396675.1. Lineage (NCBI taxonomy): Eukaryota > Metazoa > Chordata > Aves > Piciformes > Ramphastidae > Eubucco > Eubucco bourcierii. Next base: position 119,771 of record VWZE01008321.1, read on the forward strand.
TTGGCCTGATCCCCTGGTTGTTGTCTATATGAGGGCATTTGAGATGCCCTGCTCCATGATCTTCTCTGGTACCAAGGTCAGACTGACAGGTCTGGATTTTCCTTTCTGCCCTTTTTGTAGATAGGTGTCACATTTGCTACCCTCCAGTCCATTGGCACCTCCCCAGTTAGCCAGGGCTTCTGGTAAATAATGGAAAGTGGCTTGGTGAGCACATCTGCCAACTCCCTCAGCACCCTTGGGTGCAGCCCATCCAGCCCAACAGAATCGTGTGTGTCTAAGTGGCACAGCAGGTCAGTGATCACTTCCTCATCTATTGTGATGTCCTCCTTCCAATTCCCCCCCCTCCCAGACTCTTACTTCAAGAGGGCGGGTGCCCAGGGCACTGCTGGATCCGGTGCTAAAGACTGAAGCAAAGTAAGCATTGAGCACCTCAGCCTCCTCCTTGTCCTTAGTCACTGTTTCCCTCTGCATTCCATAGGGGATGGAGATTTTCTCTAGTCCTCCTTTTGCTGTTAATTCATAGAAATATTTTTTATTATCTTTAACAGCTGTAGCTAGGTTAAGCTCTAGCTGTACTTTGGCTCTCCTAATTTTCTCCCTATGTAGTTTCACTACATCTTTAGAGTGCTCACGAAAGACATGCTCTCTCTTCCGAAGGCCATAGACTCTCCAGGTTCTTGAGGTCCAGCCAAAGGTCCCTATTTATCCATAAGGCTTTCTCCAAAACCACCCACTTATTTATAGTGGAACTATTGCAAGTCTGGAACTGTTTCAAAACATGGACAGGCACGTGTAACAAAAATCTTACTACATTAAAAAGCAGCTGGGAAACGCACAGCAGTCAAAAGTTACCTTAGGCTTGATACGTTGTGATCAAGTTACTGATGACTCCTCTGAACACCGAGGCTGACTCGAGCAAGCTCAAGTCCTCCAGCAAAACCAAGTGGTAAAGACGTTTGACTGTCTTTCTATGATCCAAGCAAGCTGTTGGACTGAGGAACATGAGTGGTGCAAGCGCAAACTGCTGAACAGAAAGTTGTTACAGAGCCCTAGATTCAGATTCTGTCACTGCTTCACACAAGACTCTTGCTGCCAGTAGGCTTAGGGGCAGCTCTAAGGGGGAGGTGAGAGATCTGGGATTTGCAGTTTGCAAAAAAACAAAACCAAGAAAACACGCCTAACAAAGAAAGAAAGAAACAAACCTGCTGCTAGATAGGAGTCTAAAAGCTTCACAGAGGAAGGTGCTAAACTATTCTAACAATATCATGTTCTCTTGATAAAGGTTTCTCAAACAGGCTGCCCACGGAGGTGGTTGAGTTCCCATCTCTGGAGGGGTTTAAAAGACTTGTGGTGCTGAGGGACATGGTTTAGCACCAGACCTGGTAGAGATAGAGAATGGTTGGACTTCATGGTTTTAAAGGTCTTTCCTATGATTCTTTCTACATCTAAGCCTCTTAAAAGATTTATTGGTAAACGTTCAAATGAGAATGCATTTTGAGTAGCAGAAGTCTCACAACAAAGGAAGCTGTATATGCCTTTAATCAAACTTCTAGGCCAGGTGTGAGAAACCTCAGCTCAGCAAACACAACTTCTCATCCTATGTCAGGACCATGCCTTCGTCTATAGCGGCACAGTTAAAAGTACACATCCCAACGATGCAGACGATGACAAACTTAAAAAGTAGTAGAAGACACTTTAAGATGCCACCCCGCAATGTTCCCGTATGAATTTCGGCCTAGAGCAGGTCGAACAGTACGGGTTTACCTCACCTCCAGGCTGCAGCCCCGGGAGTCCTGGGGCCCTGTACCTGGGGATGCTGCTGCTGCTGCCGTCGCTGCCTGTGGAACTCCTGCCGCTCCTCAGCGCTCTCTCCCGTCTGCCGCTCCACTTCTCACGGAAGCAGCGGCCACCACCGGAGGGAGTGCTTGGGGAAGGCCGGGCCGAGGAGGCGGGCCGGGCCGAGAAGGCAAGGCGTGGTGTGCACGCCTGGCGCGGAGCAGCAGCGCCTTTGTCCGCGGGCATGTCAGGCTCAGAGCGGCGGAGGCCGACAGGTAAGTGGCCAGCGAGGGGGACAGAGGGGGACCGAAGTAGGCGGCGGCGGCTGCGGCTGCTCACGGCATCCGCCAGCACAGTTCGGAGCTTGCCGAAGTTCCCATTGACGGGCGGGGGGGGCCGCTCACAGTCTGGGCCGTCCACTGTGCCCTTGGCGACAAGGGCCTGGACTCGGCTTGTGGAGCCTGGAGCTGAGAGGGAGCCCATCGTCCGCAGAGAATTAAGAAGAGCAGGAAGGGTAAAGCTGCCAGAGGCTGTGGGGAGAAGGGTAAAGCTGCCAGAGGCTGTGGGGAGAAGGCCCCTTGCTTCCTTTGAGAAAAGGAAGGGAGGCGACGCAGCCGCAGCCATGGCGGAAGTAGGTTAGCGCTTTAAATCCCTCGCACCCCGCCGAGGGGGAGGTCCTGCGCTTCGTCCCGCCACAGCCGAGGGAAAAGAAGATGGGTGAGTGGGGGGTTAACAGCAGAGAGCCCGGGACCTAAGATACAGTGCCTGGGGAGGGGTGAGAGCGGGGAAGTGGGGTTATTTGTCAACACAGACGAAAACCAGCATTATAAAATAAAGGGAAAGCAAGATACAAACAAAATAGTCCCATTGAGAGCAACTAAGGTTTTAGAACAAGCGTTTTTTTTAATCAGGAAGCTTTTCAGAAGTAATAATAATGTAAGTAGTGAAGCTGCAGTATGACACAATGTAAAGGTAAAGTCTGGGAGCTGACTAAAGAGGATTAAAAGAACAATAAAACTGTCTTTCCACACTTTTCCTTTGGCCCGGAGTTCTGGTCTTGCTTTGTCTATGGGGGAGCATTTTGGTCTCTGGAGGTCCTTTCCAATCCTTAGCCTTCTATCAATCTGTGATTCTTTCTAGAAGTTTTATGATTATAACACGATAGCCTGTTGGTTTCTGGGGGAGTGGATTACCACCACCGCCCCTGCTTTAAATTGAGACATAAGACAGTTCTCAGGTGCACAAGTGAAAATAAAATACAATGTAAATTTAAATCTACAAATGCATTCTGAAAGATCTCTGGTTTCTATTGTCTACCGGCACGGGCGGTGTTTTTCAACACTTCATAATCTTCCCGACCTATGCGTTAGGTTTCAAGCAAACTGAAATACTTCGGGGTTGGTTTTTTTTGTTTGTGTTTTTTGGGTTTTTTTGTGTGTGCCTCCTTTGTGCTTTCTGGTTAACGGTGATAAAACTCAACACTTGAAGTGATGGATGTTTGGTAGTGGGAAGTTTGCATGTGAATAGTAACACTTAGAAGCATATGACTTCCTTTGAGCCTTCCTTCTCCCTGTGCTGTGGTGTTCAGCCTAACTGCACCTAAAGTCCAGATTTCTACAAGTTTATTCTAACGCCTTTAGGAACTCCTCTACCAATGCATAGCTTTGTTAGTTTATTTTGCAAATGGCTTTAATCAAATGTGGAAAATGGATGTGAGAAGCTAGTATGGTGTATACAAAGCAGTTTTTAAAATTAAGTGTACATGACTTTTTTTTTTTTTTTTTTTTTTTTTAATTGCAGGCCACATCCAATTGGATGGCAGGCCAACATTACCTACCACAGGTATAGTATATAGTCCTCTTAGTATGCATCTTCACCAGTAATAGCAAGAGCTTTGCTTTTATAGCCCAGCAAGATGCTTAATCAAAAAGAATAATTATTTTGACCTAACCATTTTCCAAGTCTTTTGTTCTTCAGCCTCTCAAGACGTGCATGTTCCTTGTTGTTCCCACTCTATGTGGGTTCTATCACTGGAGTAATTTATGCCTATATAGTTTTGTAGAAGAAAAAGTTTAAATCTTGCATCTTCTCAATTGTTATTATCCAGGCATGCTCTTAAAATACGTTCTGCATCCAACCTCAAAAAGAATGCTCAGCTTTACTTTAGCGGTGTTACTGAAATAAACAGCAGTGTGGAATTTTTAATATCTAAAATAGTAACTACTGAATTAGAGACTCTGTTTAAATAAATACAGCCAGCTAGCTAGTTGTATAAAACCATGATCTCTGAATGTGTCTGTATAGATACACAGATATCAGATACACATCTCAAACCCCTAAAATTCAGATCGTTGGAGTCAGAACTTTAAGAACAGGCTGTGAAAGCTGTGGGATCAGACAAATGCTTATGAAGCTGTTTAACTGCATGCCTGCTTACCTGATCTGTGAATGAACTTTTGGTCAGTATTAACAGCTGAACTTTAAGGCTGGATGCACAGTTTCAAATTGTTTCTTTTCAGTGACTTTGTGGCTAAATTACTTTTTGGATCTCTCTTAACAGATGGAAACGAAAACATCACAGAAGTAGATGCACTTGATATAAGGTAAAGTTCTGATGGCAGTGGCAGAGATGGTCCATGGCATTGAGGTCAGTACAGGGTTTTCTGATTTTTGTTAAGAATGTGACTGGATTATTCAACTCAACTCTACCCACTTACAGAACACATTTCTAGTTGTGGCTACACCAGATGTAGAACCACCCTTCTTATCACAAAGGCATGTAGAAGAGTTAGGCAGTGTGCAGACTCTGGCAAAACCACTATCATAGTCAAAGGTACAGTTGGGCAGACAGGTGATGGATTGTAGCACAGGAATACATTCCTCTGGAAGGAGGGTGAAGGGACCATGGGATAGTGATTTGTTTTCCCTTTTTTTTCCCCTACTTAATCATCTAGCCCTGGAAAATGTAAACTACCTGTCCAGTAACTTCCTGTGCCTCACCCACTCAGTGAATACAGCAGGTCAAAGGGAGAACTATTTAGCTGACCAACCTTTAGTGATCATTCACAGGATCTAGAAAGCTAACTGTCCAAAATCCTTACTGGCCCTATGTCCAACCAAATCCTAAGGAAGATAAATTGTCAAAATCCAAATAAAGCCTGGTGCAGGTGAAATATCGCTTATCATTACCGGGCTAAAGGTCATGCATAATCTGTACATTTTATCATGCTAAATACTGAGAAGTCTGTGATAAACCACTCCTTTACTTTTTCTTGTTGGTTATTGAGCCAACAATGTAGAAATCCAGAATTCCTGTTCCTTGTTTGAATTTTTATGCAGATGTTACTATAGAAAGCTGTGTTCCTATGGGGCTGCTCATCACAGTGGAGAAGCACAAACAGTTTATGGATAACTCTAGCCATTTTGTAGTGAAACAAATGCAGATGAAACTGAGAAGTTTAAGTAATTTTCGTGGGCAAATATTCTAAGCAACTTGGTCCACCAATTGTATCAAAATTCAGCATTCCGTATCAGGAAGAACAAGAGTGACATGGCAAAAATGACAGCTCTGAGTAGAGTCCGTCCTAAGACAGCATGATCTGCACTGTCCTATGCACCTTCAGCACTGGCCTTGTCTATTTCCAGGGCTGTTACCAGAAACACTTTCTTTTCTTTTTCTGCCTAGAAGAGCAGTAAGACTGTCTCTTGAAACAGAGCCATGCCAATGCTTGGAAACAACCTTTTGGGTCCAAGTGTACACAGTCTGTTGTGCACCATCACAGACTTCTGTGTTGTATTTTGCTCATAAAAGTATGAAACTGATGAAAGCAAACACACGGGTGGCCCATACATTTGCTGCCATTATAGTGTGAAGTCCTCTGCTTAGAAGGCGAGTAGGCCATTTGTTCTTTCCCTCAACATTGTCCTTCAGTGTTAGGATTTTGTTGAGGGTTTGCTAAAAATGTATGTGAACCTCATGGGGTTTAACAAGGGTAAGTGTGGGGTCCTGCACCTGGGCTGGGGCAATCTTTGGTATCATTGCAGGCTGGGGCATCGTGTGATTGAGAGCACTCCTGTGAAGAATGACTCGAGGGTTCTGGTGGGTGAAAAGCTGGACACAAGCTGGTAATGTTTACTTGCAGCCCAGAAGGCCAAGTGCATTCTGAGCTGCATCAAAAAGAGCGTGACCAGCAGGTTGAAAGAGGTGATTCTGCCCCTCTGCTCACACAAGATCTGACTTGGAGAACTGTGTCCAGCTCTGGAGTCCTAGCACAAGAAAGACAAAGGCCAGTTGGAATAGGCTGAGAGTGGGACCACAGAAGTGATCTGAGAAGTGATGTGAGGACAGGCTGAGAGATCTGGGGTTGGTTCAGCATGGAGAAGAAAAGGCTCTGTGGAGATCTTACTGCAGCCCTCCAGTATTTAAAAGGAGGCCAATCATTTTAGCAGGGCCTGTTGCGATAGGACAAGGAATGATGGTTTTAAACTAACAGAGGGAGATCAAAACTAGATCTAATGAAGAAAATTTTTCCTCTGAGGGTGATGAAACACTGGCTGAAGACATAACATGAAAAATTAGATCCCAGACTAAAGTACACTGTTACATGCCTTACTGTGTTACTAATGAGAAAACACAAACACATTGCAGAGCTTGACAGGGATAGTGCACACCCAACATTTGTTTTTACTGACTGACTTAACATGCCCAAGCTTTTCAAAAAGATGTAGGCTTTTCCTAAAATACTGCACCTTATGATGTCCAGTTGTGAAGTTGAATCCTTCAAGTCTCTTATCAGTTAAACAAATCTTAGCTTGTAGGCATATTGGAAGGCAGCTCAGTGAGTTAACAACTCATTAACCAAGAATGTTTTCCATCTCTGGCTACAGGCAAACACTTGATCCTGCAGTGCAATACAAAATGAACCACCAAAGAAGAGGAATTGCCTTGATCTTCAATCATGAACACTTTTTTTGGCATCTAAGGCTGCCAGACAGGCGTGGGACTCTTGCAGACAGAAATAATCTGAAACGCAGGTGAGAAACCTGGTTTCTCTGCTGAAGCTTTAAAAGGTAACCTTCAGAAATCATCAAATAAGCAGTTTCCTAAAACTTATGTTTAAGTATAGAACAAAAGATTTTGCAGGCATAAGCACCTATGCAACCTTGGCAAAGAAAGCCATGGTAAAATAGCTTCAAGGCACGTCATAGAAACTGCTGAGACAGAATCTTGTGATTTCAGTGAGTCCAGAGCTCTCTTAGGACAAACTCTTTGAAGTAACCATAGCTGCTACACCTGCACTTGATACTGGTTTGTGTTCAGAATCAACTTTAGTAGGTTTTTTATGGTGACTAATGCATAACCATGAATATTCATTATCTCAGAAAACAACTCACATACAATTTGAGCAAGAGTTTTAACTAATACTGATGTGTCTTAACACTAGTTTGACAGACCTTGGATTTGAAGTCAGACTTTTTGATGATCTGAAAGCAGAAGATGTGCTGCAGGAGATTTATAAAGGTAGGAAACTGTGTTTTGGTTATGTCTCTTTGTAGCAGAATTTCCAGGTATCTTTTCTTCCATCCTCTCTGTTCATCTAAATGTAAAATAATTTTTGTGCAGAAGGAAGTTGTTTAGCATTTGAAGAACTTAAGGATTAGACTTCACATTACTGTGTTGCAATGCAACTGAAGTTTCTGTGAAGAGAACTAATGAAGGCACTAGGAGCTGACAGAAAGTACCTGCAGCCAGGAGAAGTTAATAGCAGTCTTCATTTTACACTCAGAATTATTTTGGTTGGAAAACACCTTTAAGTTCATCAAGCCCAACCACTGTCTAACTCTTCAAAATAGTGTCATGCTAAACTGTGTCCCTCAGCACTGCATCTCCATGCCTTTTCAATAACTCCAGGGACAGGCATTCAACTAGCTTCCTACTGCAGTGTTTGGAGAACCCTTTCAGTCAACAAGTTTCTTCTAATATCCAACCTAAACTTGCCCTGGTGCAACTTGAGGCCATTTCTTCTCCTCCTATCACTTCTTCTCATAGAAAAGAGACCACCACCTTACTACAGCTTCCTTTCAGCAAGTTGTAGAGTGCATTCAGGTCTCCCCTCAGCCTCCTCTTCTCCAGAGTAAACAACCCCAATTCTCTCAGCTGCTCTTCACAAGACCTGTTTTGCAGACCCTTCACCAGCTTCATTACCCTTCCCTGCACCTGCTCCAGCATCTCAATTCAGACCCTTCTTGAATTAAGGGTCTAAAACTGAACACAGTATTTGAGGTGTGGCCTCCCCAGTGCTGAATACACGGCACCAATCACTTTTCTAGTCCTGCCAGTCTCACTATTGCTGATCCAGGCCACCTTGCTGGTGGCCTTCTATGGCCACACAGACGCACTGCTGGGTCATCTTCAGCCAGCTGTTGACCGGCACTCCCAGGTCCTTTTCTGCTAGGTGGTTTTGCAGCCACTCTGTCCCAAGCCTACACTGCTCTTGGGGTTGTTGTGACCCAAGTGCAAGACCCAGAATCTCATACAACTGGCCTTGGCCCATCTAGCTAACCTGTTGAGATCCCTCTTTAGAGCCATCCTACATTCAAGCAGATCAGCACTCCCACCCAGCTTGGTGTAATCTGCAAACTTAATGAGGATTCCCTTGATCTCATCCAGATCATTGATAAAGGTATTAAATAGAACTGGTTCCAGTACTGAGGTCTGGGGAACAGCACTTGTGACCAGCTGTCAACTGGAGTTAACTCCATTCACCACCACTCTCTGGGCCCATCCATCTACTTCTTAATCCAGCAAAATGTCCACCTATCCAAGCCATGTGCAGCCAGTTACTTTTACTTTCAGAAGCCTTTACTGTCAGCCATGTTGAATCATTGTACCTCAGAATCTCTGCAGTGTTACATTACTTGAAAACAGGGTTCATTTGGAAAAGGACTGGTTGGAGATTAAATGATACAATGCAAATATACAATGTTTTGCAAACCTGAAGATCACTCTTTAGTCATCTAAACACCACTTGACTATTTCAGCCTCTAAGGATGACCACAGGAATGCTGACTGCTTTGTTTGTGTGTTCCTGAGTCATGGTGAGAATGATTATGTTTATGCATATGATGCCCAAATCAAAATTGAGACAATCACAGACATGTTCAGAGGGGACAAGTGCCAGAGTCTGGTAGGAAAACCGAAGATATTTATCATCCAGGTAAGAAGTCTGTTTCTGAATCCAGTGGAATGAACACTGACCTATGGTGTCCTGTAGTTGAGAAGGTAGTTTTGCTGATATGGTCCACAAGGGAAAGTTTTTGCATCTTTAGGAAAGAAGGTGTGGAAAACTGTTCCTTAAAAGCATTTAAGACAAGGATTCTTGGGTTTTGTTTCTTTTTTTCTTTTTTTTTTTGAGGGTGTGGGGGGGTTTCTATGTTTGGGGGTTTTTGGGTTTGTTTGGGAGTTTTGTTGGCTTTGTGCTTTAATATATACACAGGTATTAATATTATAATTCTAACTGTACCTCATAAGAAGCAATTTTATGAAGAGCAACCCAAGTGAAGCCCATGGTAGCCTAACTGTCAGTGTCTAATGGCAGAACAGACTTGATTTTTTGGAGAAAGTTGTTTACAGCCTCAGCTTATTTCCTACTGCTCACACTTCACAGCACTAGGCCAGGCCAGAGGAGGGTATCAAACCTCCTCCCTTCACACTTTCCTTCCAGGCAGGCCCCTTTAGTTGATCCTTACAAAAGTTGTTTGGTTTTTTTTTTTTATAATGTTGGTTTTGGTGATGAGGATGTTTTTGGTCTTTTTGTTGGTTTGTTTCTTTTTTGTCCATGACCAATAGTTGGAATGGCTGTAGAATTTAAAGAATCCATGTAAGGCTTTGTGGTCTCAGAAATAGTTTGTGCTAAGCAGTCACATAAAGCCCATCTGTAACCTCCTGGTTTACTTCGTGGTTCACAGGATAATGCAAGCTGGGAGTGACCTCAGGAGGCCTCTGGTTCAGCCTCCTGTTCAAAGCAGTCAGTTACAGGGGCAAACCAGGTTACACAGTACTTTATCCCATCTTTATCCAGATTACAGTTAGCAAAGCCAGCTGAACCTGGCTTTCAGCAGACTGTAACTGTAGTAGTTTGTAGAGACTTCTAAGATTTACCTTTTATTTTTTTAAAATGAAAGCTTCCTTGGGCACAAGGCCACTGCAAGAATCAGCACATTGTTCATTCAGCTTTCATTAGGACTCATTCAGCTTTGATTTTTTTTTTTTTTTTTTTAAATCGGGTCCCAAAGACAGGAAAATATTTACATGTTTTAAGTACTTGGAAATATTTTAAATACCTGTTCACCAAAAAGTAAATTAACTTAGTTCAGTTAATCTGAGATCTTTTACAGCACAATTGTCTTAGCATTTACCCTTGGAAATCAGAGGAAACTACCACAGAACTTCATCACTGTACATGAAGAAAGATTTTCGTGTGTCTGTCCTTCGTGATCACTCTGAAGTAATGCTCCTTACCTACTTTGTGTGTCCTGAGTGTGTTCTTACCCTCTTATCTTCAGTGTACAGCCTTTCTGCAACACTAACAATACTGGGCTTACTCACTAGCTTCTCACCACAAAACTCCTTCAACTAACATTTGAGACTGAACTAAGAGCAGAAGTGTCACAGCATGCAATGATGGCTGTGCTTCAATGCTGCCTTGCCAGCAGGTCCAGGGAAGGTGATTCATCCTCTACTCAGAACTGGTGAGGCTGCACCTGAAGTTCTGTGACCAGTTCTGGTGTGCTGGTTTGAGGCTAATTGGAATATTTTAATAGAGAAAATTACACTATAGGCTGTGAAAAGGAAACAGTGGTGATGTCTACTTCACTCCTAGGCTTGCTGAGATGTTTAAGAGAAGAAACCAAAACATTAGATAAGTCAGTCTGTCTGTAGGGGCACAGCATCTCGGGCGGTCTAGCAGCTTCTGGCTCTTTCTCCTCTCTGCTGAGTAACCTCACTAACCACTTTTTCTTCTAACCCTCCTGGCCAACCCTCCAAGCTCACCTTGTGTGTAAGGCAAACCTTGGGGTAAGGTGTAGAGGTGGGGAGAAGGTGGAAGGGTGGTTGGGAGCCCCTCCTAGGGTCTCTGATTTCTGGGAGGGGAGTTGTGTTTCTGTATTCCCTTTAACTTGTCTATTTCTGTAACTAAGTGGTGTCCCTCAGGGGTCAGTGCTGGGACCAGTGCTGTTTAACATCTTTGTCAGTGACATGGACAGAGGAATGGAGTGCACCCTCAGCAAGTTTGCAGATGACACCAAGCTGTGTGGCACAGTCGACTTGCTAGAGGGCAGGGATGCCATCCAGAGGGACCTGGACAGGCTGGAGAGTTGGGCCCAGGCCAACCTGATGAAATTCAATAAGGCCAAGTGTAAGGTCCTGCACCTGGGTAGGCACAATCCCAAGCACAAATACAGGCTGGGTGGTGAATGGCTGGAGAGCAGCCCTGAGGAAAAGGACCTTGGAGTCTGGGTTGATGAAAAGCTCAACATGAGTCTGCAGTGTGCACATGCAGCCCAGACAGCCAACCGAGTCCTAGGCTGCATCAAGAGAAGCGTGGCCAGCAGGGCAAGGGAGGTGATTCTGCCCCTTTACTCTGCTCTCGTCAGACCCCACCTGGAGTACTGTGTGCAGTTCTGGAACCCTCAGCACAGGAAGGACATGGAAGTGTTGGAGCGGGTCCAGAGGAGGGCCACAAAGATGATCAGAGGGCTGGAGCAGCTCTCCTATGAGGACAGGCTGAGGGAGTTGGGGCTCTTCAGCCTGGAGAAGAGAAGGCTTCGAGGGGACCTGATAGTAGCCTTCCAGTATCTGAAGGGGGCCTACAGGAAGGCTGGGGAAGGATTATTTACAAGGTCCTGCAATGACAGGACAAGGGGCAATGGGCTTAAACTGGCAGAGGGGAGATTTAGACTGGATGTTAGGAGGAAGTTCTTTACAGTGAGGGTGGTGAGGCACTGGAACAGGTTGCCCAGGGAGGTTGTGGATGCTCCCTCCCTGGATGTGTTCAAGGCCAGATTGGATGAGGCCTTGAGTAACCTCTACTAGTGGGAGGTGTCCCTGCCTATGGCAGGGAGTTGGAACTAGATGATCCTTGAGGTCCCTTCCAACCTTACCATTCTATGATTCTATGATTCTATTCCTGTCTATGGTGTATATCTCTGCTTGTACATTGTGCTGAGCTGTAAATAGAGCTTCAGTCCTTGACTTCCGGCCAGCTGAGTTCTAGTCTGGGTCATTTTACAAAGGGGTGTGGGGGGGCAGGTAACTCCCAAACCATCACATCTGGGTTCCCCAGTACAACAAAAATATGAACTGGAGTGAGTCCTGCAGAGGGCCACAAAGACAATTAAGGAATTGTAGCATCAGTTGTAGCATCTCTTAGGGTGAGGAGTGACTGAGAGAGCTGGGAGACTTGAGTTTGGAGGAAATGGCTCAGGGGAATCTTACCAATGTCATGAACACCTGGTGGGAGGAAATAAAAAAGAGGGAGGAAGGCTCTTTTCACTGGTGCTTAGTGACAGGATGTCAACTAATTAAGATACAAAATTCCATCTCAACACAGAAAACCACTTTTTTTACTGTGACAGTGATCAAACACTGGAAGAGGTCACTCGGAGAGATTGTGGAGTCTCTATCTGTGAAAACACTCAAAAGCTGACTGGACATAGTCCTGGAAAGCCTGCTTTAGACAGGGAGGTTGGAGTAGGTGATCTCATGAGGTCCTTTCCAATCTTAGTGATTCTGTGATTCTCCACCTCAGAGATTTCACTGGACTTTATCACCAGTATTTACCTGACAGGGGAGTAAATGCATCTTTATGATCCAGACTCATGGTAATGTGGAACACCTAACTGAACTGAAGGACCCTCTGGTTAGTGTCAGAAGTATGACACTAAGGCAGAGGTGAAAGCACAACAAAACTTCTCGCCAACAGGCATGCCGAGGAGATAAACATGATGACCCAGTTATTGCTCAGGATTCAACAGACAGTAGCAGTGAATCCATTGTCAATGAGACTGAAGTGGATGGAGCTGGTGTCTATACCCTGCCTGCTGGTGCAGATTTTATCATGTGCTACTCTGTGGCACAAGGTAAGTTCTAATATTCATCTGGTACTTCACTGTAACCATCCTGAATGACTTCATTTTACAGTAAAAATAACAGGAACAGTTCCAGGGCATCCATTTCACATGTCTGAAAAGTGACATCTCTGGAAAGAGCCTGATACATTAAGAAAAACGTGAAAGTAAACCATCAAGGTTGTAGTTGAACTTGCCAAGCAGAAACATTCTCATCAACCTTGCTGCTGAGCTGTCTGCTGACAGCAAGCATTGTGTTCCCCTTTTTTCCAGGACTGGAGGATGCTGGTTGGCTTACAAATTTTCCTGCACTCCATGGCTTTCTTTTCTGTTCCTCCACTTGTCTTGTCCTCAATCTTATCTGCTCTCTTGTAATGCACAGATACAATTCTGTAAGCTACTAATTCCTGACACGTGCTCCTCTTGGCTGAGCACTGTCAAAGCCATTTCCCATCTATGGCGTCCAGTGAAATCACATAATTGGCAAAGAAAGATTTATACCCACTAGTAAAAGCCCTTACAGATACAGCCCATGAGCAGTAACTCAGAAACAGTGTTCCAGTGGCATCACTACTTACATTTGGATATAACCTTCTGTTCCTGTTGTGGAATAGGTTACTTCTCTCATCGTGAAACTGTGAATGGCTCCTGGTACATTCAAGATTTGTGTGAGGCGCTTAGGAAGCACGGCTCATCCTTGGAGTTCACAGAGCTGCTCACTGTTGTTAACAGGAAAGTATCTCAGCGCAGAGTGGATGTGTGCAGAGACATGAATGCTATAGGAAAAAAGCAGATTCCTTGTTTTGCCTCAATGTTAACTAAAAAATTGTATTTTCATCCAAAATCTAAGTAGATTGTTAGTAAACAGTGACAGCCGTTAACGAGCGCTGGCTGCAGAAGAGGACAAAAAACCCCACGCCATCTACGTTCCTCAGACTCAGACTCCATAAGATTGATTGTAAGAACAGTGGGATCAGGTGTTACAGTTTTGTATACATCACTAGTTTCTCAAACCTTGAAGCAATTTTAAGGCTGATATTGCCACTCTGTTCATCTCAGGGAATTTGGGAAAGGTTGGTGCAAAAATAGGAAAAGGTGCTCAGATGTTGTTGAAATTGGTACTCTTAACTGGTTTTTCTTTTCCCTTTATTGCTTGATTGCCATTAACTGTGGCACATTTTAACATTTCCAAAACATTTCAGATGGTTGCATTAGATTAGCCTGCCTTGCTCCAGGAGCACAGTTTACAGAGCATCTTTTTAAAGCTGTGGAGAGCAAGATCCACTCTCCAATTTTTGAAGATTTATTACTCTTTTTAGCTACCTTTTCACTTAGCACTAAAAAGGAACTCAATACCTTGAGCACGATTGCAACACTGATATGGGAAAAGGGCTTCTTTTTGCTTGCACATCATTTTGTGTTTGGAGCACAATTATAGTTTGCTTCTTGCTGGTGCTTATGGGGAAAAGCAAGCAGTAGTGACATGAGACCAGGTACATCTTGCTTAGCATCACTCACCTTGTACACATGTTTAAAGCTAAACCAAAACCATTTCAAGCTTCCAGGCTCACTGATGACTGCTGGGACATCTCTAGGCAATTCCACAAAGTACAACATATACAAAGCCTGTTGGAGTGAGTCCAGAGCCACAAAGGTGATTCAAGGGCTTTAGCACCTCTGCTCTGAGGACAGGCTGATTGACCTGGGGTTGTTCAGCCTGGAGAAGACTCTAGGGGGACCTTAGAGCTGCCTTCCAATACCTGAAGGAATCCTGCAGGAAGGCTGGAGAGGGACTTTTCGTAAGGGTGTCTAGACACAGGACAAGTTTGAAGCTGAGTGAAAGTAGGGTTAGACTGGATCTTACGAAGAATAGAAGTCCAGCGGGTTGGACTAGATGATGACCTTTGGAGGTCCCTTCCAACCCAAACCATTCTATGATTCTATAAGAACTTCTTCAGTATAAGAGAGGTGAGACTTTAGAATAGGCAGCCCAGAGAGGTTGTGGATTGCCCCCTCCCTGAAGGCCTGGTTGGATGAGGCCTTGAGCAGCTGAGTCTAGTCAAGAGGCATTCCTGCCCATGGCAGGGGGGTTGGAGTAAATGATCTCTAAGGTCCCTTCCAACCTAAGCCATTCTAGGAACCCTTACGTTTCAGGGTTTGGTGTTGGATCAGCCTCTTCCTCCTCTTGGCCACAGAGATCTGTGTATGTAAAAGGGAGTTGTCACCACAGGACCATTACTACTGCAGCATCAGTAATTTCCATGATACTGACTAGAAGTCAGGATTTCTTTTATCATTGTTTACATTTTTTGGTATATATGCTTAACTCTGGGGAACAGTGGGTTCTCAAAGCTGAGAAAAGTGTCTTAAAGCCACTTTTCTGGGTAAAAAAATCAATTTATTTGCTTTGCTTTAGTTAAATATTTCCATATACCACGTTATGAGTTGTAGATGCTAAGTCTTGGCTGCTACTTAAATCTATGTCTGCTTTTAAGCTTTTTCAGTTGTGTACGTTTGAATGTTTTGATAAAGTGTTTCAATAAAATGCAGCAGTGAAATAGAATTGATTTAATACTAAATGAATTTGATATTTGATTTTTGCAGCAATATTTACTTTAAAAAAAAAAAAAAAGCTTACTTGTGATTCAAGTCTAACCTCCATCGGTGCTGTTGCCCCTACAGAGTTAATTCACAGAGCTAGGGAAAAGGAAAAAGTCATTTGAGGGGACAAACATCTTTAATACTCAATGCAAAGCTGATTATTCTATGAGCTACTGCTGTACTATAGTAAATTGTATTGCTGCTTTGGTTGGAAGAGAACCTTCAGATCAAGTCCAACCACTATCTGACTCTACTGAAGCTGGTGCTAAACCACGTCACTCAGCACCACATCTACACATCTTTTAAACATCTTCACTCACCTCTCTGTGGAGCCTGTTCTAGCCTTTGAGAAGCCTTTCAGTGAAGAAGTTTCTCTTCATATCCCATTTAAACCTCCTGTGGTGCAACCTGAGACCAAAGAGATAGTCCTTGTTTTAGAAACACTCCCATCGTTTTAGCAGCAGGCAGAATGCTACCATGGAACAGGCCGCCCAGAGAGGTTGTGGAGTCTCCTCTGGAGACTTTCAAAACCTGCCTTGATGCCTGACCTGCCCTGGCACGGTGGTTAGACTGGATGATCTTTCGAGGGCACTTCCAAACCCTGATATTCTGTGATTTATTTAACAAATGCCATGAAGAACTTTGCTTCAGCAGCTTCTTCATACAGCTTTAAGAGAAACCACCACCAAACCCACACCACTGAGGGACCAAATGACTTTCACAGGTATTTATTGCAACTTTAAAAACTATAGTGGCCAAAAATATCCAGTTTCTGTAGAGTAACTAAAGGTGTGTATCAGCTTTCAAAGGGCAGTTCCAATATGTACAAAACCAAAGTCAGTCCTTGTCATTGATCTCCTCGATTGGAAGCCTCAGGTGCAGAGGTTGGCGCAGACGCCTCAGGGATTCTTCTGCCTGTCAGTGCAAGAGAGAGTGAGAGTTCATCCTTCTGTGGCACTCTGTTTTCTCCTTTTTCAGACATCAGTATCTTTCCTTTCTTTGAAGGCATTGACCTTATGCAAGAAACCATACTGATCAAGTGGAGACTGCTAAATCTCTAGAAACCTGCTCAGGCCATTCAGCTGGTCTCCAGAAAGAAGCATGTATCCTGCCAGTTCACCCACTTGCTCACACCCCAAAGTATCATTTCCTAAAATTCTAATTACAGAATTTGCAGGCTACTAAAAAAAAACCCAACAAAACAAAACCAAACAAACACCCTTGTGTCAAATGTAGCTCAGGAAATGATACCCTTGAGCTGTAACTAGGGATAGTTCCAATTTTCTTTTATAGGACATCAAACACAGGGCTGGTGGAGTAAGAATCGAGTAGTGAGAGATTTCCTACACTTTTCCATTAAGACCACAAGGTTTCTTCTAGGTGCACACACCATTTTTTCCATCCACTTGACCATATTCTGTACATCTAAACCGTTTACCTAAGGAATAGGATCAAGATGTCAAATGCTGATTTCTGGAAGACTGTCCTTCCAAGGAAGGGAGGAGCCTCTTCTGCCACAGCAGTGAGGCAAATGTGCTGTCTCCAAAAGCAATGCAGCTATTCTATTAAAACGGCCACAAATAACACCATTTGAGTATGCAAAAAAAGAGGAATTAAGAGTGATAAACTGACTTGGTTTAAAATTAAATTCATGAAGGTCTCCCTTTCTGCTGACTCACTGCAGTAGTTTATATGGCAGTGGCAAACACTGTATGGTTATTTGAACAGCTGAAAGTGGGCCGATAAGCAATGCATTGTTTCGAATGCAGGTAGCAAATGCTGAGGTCAGTTTTCTGTTAGTTCAGAGTTACTGGAAAAAAAAAAAAAAAAAAAGTCCTAATCCAGAGTAAGGACCTTATTTAAATACCTTTGCTAGGTCTTCTTTGAGCTTGTTGTATCGTTCCACATTAAAATGCTGTTTTCTGGATTTCCGATAGAAGTAGTGGAGGAACTGCCTGTCTTTAGCATCAGTGTAAATGTAGTCCTGGTGAAGAAAGCAGGGCATGTTATTTGAGGTTAGAAAAATGAGTCGAGGTCAGAAGATGATCTGCACAATTGAGTTTTCAACAGAAATTCAGCCTCTTCCAGGAAGATTTATCTAGTTCAACACATGTTCTGCTAGGAGGCTACCTATGATGTTACAACCTTACAGGTCTGTCGTGGTAGGCCTAAGCAGACCAAATTAGGCTTGTACACGTCCTGGCTTGCCCAGGCATGTTTTTCTCTACATTTGCCCATAACATCTTTTGAAGATTTTCCTGATCGAATTAGAGCCTGCAAATAAATCTAATATAATTTTGTATATAGTTTGGGAAATAAATTAATTCTATTTTTATAATTTCTGACTCAGCCACATTAATTCCCTGCCTCCACAACACACATAAGGATTAACTTTTAGGGAGTTTAAAGGATTTTTCAAGTATAATACAGACATAGTGTGATCTTCATAGAATCATAGAATGGTAATGTTGGAAGGGACCTCAAGGATCATCTAGCTCCAACCCCCTGCCATAGGCAGGGACACCTCCCACTAGTTCAGGTCACTCAAGGCCTTGTCCAACCTGGCCTTGAACACCTCCAGGNAACCTGCCCTTGAACCCCTCCAGGGAGGGAGCAGCCACAACCTCCTTGGGCAACCTGTTCCAGTGCCTTACCACCCTCACTGTAAACAACTTCTTCCTAATACCAAGTCTAAATCTCCCCTCTGCCAGTTTAAACTGGAGCCATCTGAGTCAATGAGGAGGGCCACAAAGATGATCAGAGGGCTGGAGCAGCTCTCCTATGAGGACAGGCTGAGAGAGTTGGGGTTCTTCAGCCTGGAGAAGAGAAGGCTTCGAGGGGACCTGATAGTAGCCTTCCAGTATCTGAAGGGGGCCTACAGGAAGGCTGGGGAAGGATTATTTACAAGGTCCTGCAATGACAGGACAAGGGGCAATGGGCTTAAACTGGCAGAGGGGAGATTTAGACTGGATGTTAGGAGGAAGTTCTTTACAGTAAGGGTGGTGAGACACTGGAACAGGTTGCCCAGGGAGGTTGTGGATGCTCCCTCCCTGGATGTGTTCAAGGCCAGGTTGGATGAGGCCTTGAATAACCTGTACTAGTGGGAGGTGTCCCTGCCTATGGCAGGGGGTTGGAACTAGATGATCCTTGAGGTCCCTTCCAACCTTACCATTCTATGATTCTATGATTCTATAATGGACACTTCTTCCAAGGAGTCCAAGAAAGTTCAGCTACTATTTCTCAAAGACTTATTACCATAAGGGTAGTGCAACACTGGAACAGATTGCTTAGGGATATGATTGAGGCCCCACCCCTGGAGATATTCAAAGTGAGGCTCAACAAGACTCTGGGCAGCCAGATCTAGTTGAGGATGCCCCTGCTGACTGCAGAGGGGGTTGGAATAGATGACCTTTGGAGATGCCTTCTAATCCAAACCATTCTATGATTCTATGAAAGTCTTAAGCATCGACATCAGCAGCTGTTAAAAAATGCCAAGTAGCAATGTCTTTAGCTACGTAGGACAGGCTGCAAGAGTTGGGGCTCTTCAGTCTGGAGAAGGCTTTGAGGAGACCTTGTAGTAGCCTTCCAATATCTGAAGGGGGCCTACAGGAGGGCTGGGGAGGGACTATTTACAAGGTCTTGCAATGACAAGGTGAGGGGTAATGGGTTTAAACTGGCAGAAGGGAGATTTAAACTAGATGTTGGGAAGAAGTTCCTTACAGTGAGAGGGGTGAAACACTGGAACAGGTTGCCCAGGGAGGCTGTGGATGCTCCCTCCCTGGAGGTCTTCAAGGCCAGGTTAGATGAGGCCTTGAGTTTTAGTGGGAGGTGTCACTGCCTATGGCAGGGGGTTGGAACTAGATGATTCTTGAGGTCCCTTCCAACCTTACCATTCTATGATTCTACTCAGAAAAAGTAGGAATGCCTTAGTCATTTTTAAACATCAATAAAAAGGAGTAAAAATCACATTCATAGCCATTTCTTCATAAAAACAGACATCTCCCCTTTTCACTAACATCTCACAAGGTCTGTAGATCCACTGGTGTTATGGAAGCAAGTGTTGGTTACTCTTTCACATACCTCCATAACGAAAAGTTTTGTGTCACAGGAAGTTCAACATCAAGATTTCTACTTTGGGAGTGAAGTACACAGCTAAACCAGGAAAAAAGCAGCATTTCTCCAAACCTTACAGAATTTCAGGACAAGTCTGTGTTGTGCAGCTCAGTTAAGATCTGTTGGGTTTGCTGCTCAGCAAACGCTTTTTCTTCTAAACAATGCCTTTTTCCTGCTCTATTTCAGCTACCATAGATTTAACTCCATTCATTCAAAGCCCAGGAAAAGCAGTCATGTTGTGGAGAGCAAGGCAATGTATTTTTTTCAGGCACTAAATCAGGTGAATTCAATAATGCAGCTGCCAGGGCTTCAAAATGTTTGGTGCCCTGCACCTGTTATAGATAAATTCCAGCAGATAAAAGCCACTGGTCAGTGATTTGCTTCCATAAGGCAATGTTTGCAAACTGGCACAGCAGCACTATCTGCTCTCCCTGTGCAGCAGTGAGTGAGACACCATTTACTGTTCAAAGTGATCTAGGAAAATGTAAGAACAGAGACTTCTTTCACCAATTTCCATTCCCCAGGTTGTAAAATCTTAGAGATAGTAGTAGTCACGCTCAGCTGCTGGCCTGCAGCTCACCTGCAACAGGACCTAGCTTCATTTTCCATAGCACAACATTCTTAACCCGGTCCCACTGGGGATCAAACAAGCCCCTGACTGATGGCCAGGCTACTCACTGAATTGTGTTTTACAGATTCAGAATCACAGAAACATTCCAGTTGGAAAAGACCCGCAGGATCATCAAGTCCAACCAATATCCCTACTCTACAAAGTTCACCCTAACACCATATCCTCAAGTACCACACCCAAATGACCTTTAAACACATCCAGAGTTGGTGACTCTACCACCTCCCTGGGCAGCACATTCCAGTGCCTGACCACTCTTACTGGGAAAAAAATGTTTCCTAATGTCCAGTCTAAACCTACCCAGTCACAGCTTAAGGCCATTCCCTCTTGTTCTATCACTATTTACCTGTGAGAAGAGATGAGCAGCAGCCTCTCCACGACATCCTTTCAGGTAGCTGTAGACAGCAATGAGGTCTCCCCTCAGCCTCCTCTTTTCCAAACTAATCACCCCCAGCTCCCTCAGTCACTCCCAAGATTTATTCTCCAGGCCCTTCCCCAGCTTTGTTCCTCCTCTGCACTCCAGCACCTCCACATCCTTCTTGAAATGAGGTGCCCAAAACTGAACACAATACTTGAGATGCATTTCCACCAGAGCCAAAACACTGTGATTTTCAGAGTTGGGCTTCCTCCTTTACAATACTCCAGACATTTACAAAACGAGGACATACCTGTTTAGTAAGAACAAAGTAGGCATAGAAAGCCATGGCGCTCCCGTAAGTGATGAAATAGGTGACTGGCTCCATGATGTCCCACGAATAGACCCACCAGGTGAGCCACGCCAGCGCTCCCCCTTGTGTCGACATCAGAGCTAAGCCGATCCAGAGAAGCCTGGAGGTCTTTGCATCTGCACTGTCCATGATTCTGGCTTTCATCTAAGGAAAAGAAATACAGAAACCTCCTGAGTGCTCCTTTGATGAGAAGCTGCTCAACTATGTTTTCTCCTGCTGAGCTAGATCCATTTTCAGCATCTTTTGTGACTCCTCTTACCAACGTAGCCTGCTGAGAAAGAACAGGTCTGAAATCCAAGGGCAAGCAGATTTCTTGGATGTTGTGCACTGAGAAATTCTTGTAATCAACCCTTCCCACTACATTCCCACTAATGTTGCCCTAGATCAACATTAGTATCTTCCCTTCTTGGATTCTGGCAATCATTAATCTGCATGATTGCTGATACAAAAAACCTTAGCCTAGGCCACAGACGATTTCTACTCCACTTCTGTTTTTCAGAACTCAGAGTAACAAGGCTTTCAAACCCAATACTAGCCAAGCTGAGACTTGTTCATGACAGCTTTCTCCAGGCAGTGTGGTTTCTACCCAGTGAATGAGCATAGCAGGTGGGAAAAGAACTGACCTGAAAATCATCTGAATGACATCTGAAGTGACTTAGAATCATAGAATGGTAAGGTTGGAGGGGACCTCAAGGATCATCTAGTTCCAACCCCCTGCCATAGGCAGGAACACCCCCCACTAGTACAGGTCACTCAAAGCCTCATCCAATCTGGCCTTGAACACCTCCAGGGAGGGACCAGACACAACCTCCCTGGGCAACCTGTTCCAGTGTCTCACCACCCTCACTGGAAAGAACTTCCTCCTAACACCTAGTCTAAATCTCCCCTCTGCCAGTTTAAACCCATTGCCCCTTGTCATGGCATTGCAAGACCTTGTTAATAGTCCCTCCCCGGCCTTCCTGTAGGTCCCCTTCAGATACTGGAAGGCTACTATCAGGTCTCCTGGAAGCCTTCTCTTCTCCAGGCTGAAGAGCCCCAACTCTCTCAGCCTGTCCTCATAGGAGAGCTGCTCCAACCCTCTGATCATCCTCATGCCCCTCATGGACTTCTGTCTACAAAACAAACTATACAGACACACACCCCAGCTGTTCACATTCCATTTTCTTCTATCATAGGACTTACTCCTTGAGTTTAAAAAAGAAAAAATACACAACCCCACTTTCCAACCTGTTCTAGAGGCAGCAGCTCTTCTTTCAGATGGTCCAGTTTCTGTAGCAATTCTCTCTCTTTCCTGATCTGGTGATCTTCTAAGTGTAGAGCCACGAACAGTCTGTGCACCAAGGATTTTATATCTTCCATTTCAGTAGCATGCTCACTACTCAGCTTTTCTGGAAGGAAAGTGTTTGTTGTACAAAACCTTTCAAGAACCCACTCTTCTTCATTCTTTCCCCACCTCCAACCTCCAAAAGCAGGACCATCCAATGGTAAAAACTGCAAAGACATTCTTTTCTCCAGACAGGTTCCAGTTTCCTAAGACCTCCCACATCTTCCCCTAGGTGAAGTGAGATAAAGTTACTAAGCACTGCTCTTACCTTTTACAGGAGGTGACACACTGTATGCTGTGTTGTTGATAACAAGTTTAAAGTCATTCATCAATAAGACCTCCAACAAGGTTGCATCAGATACCTTGCTACCATCTGCAGAAGAAAGATTTAAGTTCTAAATAATTTTTCATAAGGAACCTTAAACACTGGACTGATACTCCTTTGGAAAAGTGCTAGGGTTTTTGAGAGCACACTTCCAAACGTTGTTAATACACTTAGTAAATCTGGGAACTGATACTGAACAGCAAGGAAGAGCACATCAACACCAAGTGTGTGCCTGAAGGTTTTTCCCAGCAGTGTCTTGGCCCAAGAACCCCCAGAGCCACACACCAGTGCTGCTGTGGCATGGAGTGTCTGTGTGTGTCTGTTCAAAACAATCAGCTGCTGCTCCACAGTACCCGTCTGACCTGGTGATTATTCCCTATACATACAAAGGGCATCTTCCCCTGCCAAGGGCTGGGCAGTGGTGGGAAGCAGCAGCTCTACTCCCAAGATGCATAATGATCAGGTTACAAAATAGGCAGATTTTAATGTAAATTTTTGTTACAGTGCCACTGCCTCAGCCCCTCCATCTGTCCCTGTGTGCCCATGACAGAAAGGCACCACAGACAGCTCCACACCTGTAACTACTTATTCAGTGGAACTCCATCCTTGGGATCCCACCTGCTGAGGCTAAGGCTACAGAGCTCTGTGAGCTAATAATGCACCAGCTGGCTCCCTGCTCTCCTCTGTGTGGGCAGCAAAGCAAACCTGAACAGCTAGCACTTGCAATCCAAAATCTCACATTTTAATGTGCCCATCTACTCTTTTTTTCCCCTCCAGTGTAATAGAACATCAAAGCTCATTTGAATATAAATTATTAAAGTGACATTTACAAAGTGACATTTAAGCGAAAAAAATGTATTTCAACAGCAGTGCCAGTCAAGCTTTTTGTTCTGGATGTGATACCACACAGATCCTGTCCAACCTCCTATTAACTGAAAAGCAGAAAGGTTTAGGAGGTAGAGAGGTGTTTTGGTTTAGAAAATTCCCCAGAGACTTTCAGTAAAGTGCTACCTTCCTTATATTCAAACACAAGTGTTTAACAGTGGACAAAGTGGTGGCTTTTGTCTACAGAAGTTTTGCAGGACCAAAAATCCTATCAATAGAAAATGAAAGTGAGTCATCATACACAGCACTCCTACTTACAGCTAAGGTTGGGTTCCATCTAATAGCTCCATGACACAGAGGAAGAGTCTGCATTAAATCAAGGCTTTATGATTTTTCTTTAATAATAAATATTTAAACTCAATTCGCAGCATTTGATCAGTAGTTCCTCTTTACAGTATCAGTTTTCTAATAAATCAAGCATCTAAGTTGTTCCCTAAAATTGCAGCTGCCCCAGCACTTAAACAGCTCTCTGGTCTGTAGGTTTCAACAGTCATTGCTTTTACCAAAGTAGACACCACCTGGAGTACTGTGTGCAGTTCTGGAGCCCTCAGCACAGGAAGGACATGGAAGTGTTGGAGCGGGTCCAGAGGAGGGCCACGGGGATGATCAGAAGACTGGAGTAGCTCTCCTATGAGGACAGGCTGAGAGTTGGGGCTCTGCAGCCTGGAGAAGAGAAAGCTTTGAGTGGACCTGATAGTAGCCTTCCAGTATCTGAAGGGGGCCTATAGGAAGGCTGGGGAGGGACTATTTACAAGATCTTGCAACAACGGGACAAGGGGCAATGGGTTTAAACTGGCAGAGGGGAGATTTAGACTGGATGTTAGGAGGAAGTTCTTTCCAGTGAGGGTGGTGAGGCACTGGAACAAGTTGCCCAGGCAGGTTGTGGCTGCTCCCTCCCTGGAGGGGTTCAAGGCCAAGTTGGACGAGGCCTTGAGTAACCTGTACTAGTGGGAGGTGTCCCTGCCTATTGTAGGGGGTTGGAACTAGATGATCCTTGAGGTCTCTTCTATGATTCTATAATGTTTTCATTCCAAAGTCAGGACGGGAGGTGAAGGGAGGGGGTGTGTTCAAACAGATGAAACCAGGTGAAAATCACCCAAATTCCTTTCCACTTTTGAACCTGCTTGTCTGTCCATGCCAAAAATATCGGACTTGCAGGCTCCTTACAGAAATCATCTTTTGTTTCACAAGCGATCCAACGTTTGCACTGAAGCAGAAAGAGCCATTAGCTTTTGCTGACCTAGCACAGAAGAATGTGACTCGGCAGTGAGCCACAAATACTTCTGGTCATGGATGGCTCTGCAGGGTTGCAGTACTCCGAGGGTAACCATTTGCCAGCATATGTTCTTGGCTGGCCCTGTCCCACCCCAGTAAGAATCCTTTTTGGTAAAAACTTCCTTGTCAAGGGGAAGGCCATCTGCTGACTATGACCACTGGTTATCTTCTGAAGAGACAAGAATCTCTTACAAAATTAGCTTTTCAAGAGAATTTTCTACCTTCCCTGCCTAGTAGACATAGCATCAAGAAACCCAAAATACTGCCAAAGATCCTGTGGACACAGAGTTCATGCACACACTCTGATCCACAGAGCCCACACGTCCACTGCTCTGGAGGATATAAAGACATTGCGCTATGGGGTGTTTTCCGGTTGTACTAAATGTGGTCTCAAAGGCAACTAAAGCAGCTTCCTCTACATCTGTGGCCTCGTGATCTTTTAGGAGTAAGATTCTATTTTCAGTTCCTTTAAAAGTCCCTGCAAGCATCTGCAGACTTAACCAGGAAGAAAAAGAATGTTATGAAAGTACTCAGCTAGGAAACTTGGGACCAACTTTCTTTGACCCCAACCTTTCTTCTCTTCATGCATTACCTGCCGGAAAACAAGTCTTTCGGTAGCAACACAGCTATCCTTTTTGTCCTGTTTGTTGGTTTGTTTCTTTGGGTTCTTCCCTTTCTTCCTTTTTATGGAGGTTAGAGTGGAACAGAAGAAATAGATGCTTTCAGTTAGCCAAATTCAAGTACCTATTCTACTAAATTCAGACGAGAAAGTTACTTTTGAGTCCTGAGTTCTTCTCTAGGACCAGGAGAGAGGATGCGAGACTTTGAGTATAGAAACTAGAAAGCAATGCCAAAACACAAACCAAGGTGTCTTGGAAATAAACCAGAAAACCAGTTGAACTAATTGGTTCAGTTGAGATACTAGGGGGGGNAACAGATTGACCGGGGAGGTGGTGGAGTCACCATCCCTGGACATACAAATGTGGTACTTAGGGATGAGGTTTAGGGGTAGTGGTGGGATTGTGAGCTTAAAGTCTCAAAAAGTTGCCCTTTATCATTGCATGCATTATCTGACTGCTTAGCTCTTTGTTTTCCATGGAAGTAGCTTTGTAGTAAGGCAAACAGATTCCTGCAGCTCTGGGTGACACAGAACAACTGGCAGACATCACATTCAAGAGCCTGATTGGTTGTCTTTAGGAATGATCATGCAGGACATGGATAGAAAAAGATATCAGGAAAACTAGAAGAGAGACACTCATGTAAAAGACAGTATTACAAAGAGAAACTACCTGCATAAGATAACAAACAACATTACTGCTGGGATAAAAGTAAGGTAACAGTAGTATATCCAGTTCTGCTTTTTTAATCAGCCTTTCCAAGAAGGCTTAGATACTACATCTGAGATGCCACTTAAACCCTAGAAACATTCAATAATTACCCCAACAGCAACAGTGCTAAACCCAAAAGAGGACTGAGCTTGTGGTTCAGGAGAGCTCCTCTGAAAAGGGCTGTATTCATTCTGAGGAAGGACAGAAATGTCAGGTACCTGTTGCAAAGACTTCTGCCCTCTCAATTCCTTTATCTTCTCTCTGCACATCCTGCAGGAATGCTCCTACGGTGGTCAGTGCTGGCTTAACAGTGAACTGACAGCGTTCACTTCTTGTGGGCAGCATGAGGGTTATCACAGGAAGACCATGTCTGTAATTAATGGTTATTGCTTTTGGTAGAGGGGTGAAAAAAAGAGAAGAAAACAAAGTGAAAACATCCTATTCTAAATTGTCATTTAATTTAAAAGCTGTTTTAAAATCACAGGATGAATGAAGAAAGCCATACAAAACATTCTACATGTCTTCAACAAACACAGTGAACGTGTGGGCATGGCACTTGGGGAAGTGGTTTAACAGCCACGGTGGCTGGACTGGATTTTAGAGGTCTCCTCCTCCAACCAGAACAAGACTATGATTCTATTTCTGGCAGGTAGGTAGACACAGATGCATAACATGTAAGTGATGTCACTTTACCCCACTCCCACAAAACAAACAAAGCTTGGCATTGGTGGGAAGAGGGAAAACCTGTTGGGAAAGCTTACCATCAGATGGCACCAGCGTGCTGTAAGGTGTCCAGCCCCTCCAAGCTCCACCATACCTCCACAGCAGCACCTGTAGCACAAAAAGGGAGCTTGCTTCAGAAAGCTTAGGATGCAAGATAGATCTGTTTAAAGGCAGCATGCAGCCTGCCAAAGTGATCTGCTTCTGTATGATGTCACAGCAGAGGAGTCCATCTGAAGAAAATCCCTTGCTTCACATTTTCCAGGTAAAGGACAGAATCATCCTTATAGAAAGCATAAACATTTCCAAAGGTATTAAGGTCTTGCCCATAGTTAAACATTTTGTCTAACATGATTTAAATAACTCAGGGGAAAAGGGGAAGGGGAGGGAAAGAAAGGGGAAAAAATAAATACATATATGACGCTGCTTCTGCAGTGTTTTATGCAACTTCTACAGTAAGCACTCTCTTCTCCTCTCCTCCAAAAGGCAGCTGATTGTAAAACCTCTGCTTCGTGGTACCTGAAGGCAGAAGTGTTCTGTAGCAGTTCAGAATCCAGAGGCAGCAGACATGGTTTCAGCGAAGCCTTTTACTACTGAATCATGAACAGAATGGCACTCTTCATGACCCCAAATAAAACACAAATGACTGAGGTCACTCTCTTTGGTTTTCTATTTACATCCAATGAACCAAAAGTTAACTGCTTACACTCATGGTGTTGAAAGACAACAGAAACAACTACACAGGCTTGCCAAAACCTGTCTGTTTCGTGGAGTCATAGAATGGTTTGGATTAGAAGGGATCTTAATGTTTCAAACCCCCTGACATGGGTAGGAACAACTTCCACTGGACTACGTTGCTCAAGGCCTCATCCAATCTGGCCTTGTACTCTTCCCAGGAGGGGGTATCCACAGTTTCCCTGGGCATGCTGCTGCACCCTCACCACCCTCACTAGAAAGAATTTCTTTCCTTTATCTAGTCTAAAACCATTCTCCTCCTCCAGCTGAGATGCTGCTGCAACTAACAGCATCACAAGCTTCTGGTAACACATTGAAGGAGGCACACCAAGATGCAGTAAGCATCCCCTATGCTCTAGGAAAGGTACATTTCTGAACCTGAGTGGTTGAGCTCCCAAGCTCATGCCTTCTCTCCATGCCTGGTGAGAACCTTAAAGACACTTCAACAGAGCCAGGGCAAAAGAAAGATGACAAACTGCTCCAATTAGACCCATGTTTAATATCTTTATCAATTATCTGGATGAGGGCATTAAATGTACCCTTAATAAACTTGCAGACAACATCAAACTGGGTGGGATCTGCTCAAAGGTAAGAAGGCTCTGCAGATGGACTTGGACAGGCTGGACCAATGGCCTGAGGTCAGTCATATGAGATTCAGCCAGGCCAAGTGCTGGGTCCTGCACTTGGATCACAAGAACCTCAGGAACCCTGCAGGCTTGGGGCAGAGTGGCTGCAAAGCTGCCCAGTAAAGAGAAACCTGAGAGCGCTGACAGCAAGCTGGAGATGAGCCAGCAGTGTGCAGAGGTGGCCAAGAAGGCCAGCAACATCCTGGCCTGGATCAGCAACAGTGTGATCAGCAGGACCAGGGAAGTGATTATCCCCCTGTAATCAGCAGGCCACACCTCAAATACTGTGTTCAGTTCTGGGGCCCTTACTACATTACTTACTAGACATTGAGGTGCTGGAGCAGGTCCAGGGAAGGGTAATGAAGCTGCTGAAGGTCCCAGAGAACAGGTCATATTACAACAGACTGAGGGACCTGGTGCTGTTTATACTGGTGAAGAACAGGCTGAGGGGGAATCTTCTGGCTCTCTACAACTCCCTGCAAAGAGGTGATGAATTGGAGGTTGGTCTTTTCTCCCAAGTATTGACAGGACAAGAGGAAATGGCCTCAAGTTGTACCAAGGGAGGTTTGGATTGGATACTAGGAAAAATTTCTCTTCTGAAGAAGTGGTCAGGCATTGGGATACACTGCCCAGGGAGGTGGTAGAGTCACCATCCCTGAGGGTGTTCAAAGAACACGTACAGACAGCACTTCAGGACATGGCTTAATGGCTATGGCAGGGTTAGGTCTACAGTTGGACTCAGTGATCTCAGAGGAATTTTCCAACTAAAACAATTCTACAATTCTATGTAGTTAAAGCATTCCAGGCACACTGTGGAAGATACAATGACTGCCACACAAACGTCCTCTGCTTCTGTAACTAGTCCCTGTGCACAAGGAGAGGAACAATTTTTTTGCAGTGACTCCCACACAGCCAAGGGTAGCAGGCAGAAGTAGGAAAAGAAATCACATCCCTAAATAAGCTGGTTACAAAGATTGTGTGTGGGCTGGACCAAAGCCCCAAGGCCTGGGGTTTGAAATATGATAGTTGGGGGAAGTGGAAACCAATGTGGAGAGAGATGACAAAGATCTGTTCTCCCTCTGGTGAGCTTTATAGGTCAC
The DNA here is from genome assembly GCA_013396675.1 of Eubucco bourcierii. NCBI lineage: Eukaryota > Metazoa > Chordata > Aves > Piciformes > Ramphastidae > Eubucco > Eubucco bourcierii. The sequence goes on from VWZE01008321.1 coordinate 149,062, forward strand.
CTTTCTGAGGGCCAAAACATTTCAAGAGTCTGCAAGTTGATCTCCTTCAACAAGGCAGGAAAGGAAAGCTACAAGTGCAAGAGGCCTCTGCCTGTTCAGTACGTCAGACATTACTCACCACGTCCATCTGGTTTGGGTTTAAAGAATCACAAGTTTGACTGTTTGGATAGGAACATGTTATTAATGTAGAGAAAGAATCCATCTGTAAAACGAACAGGTGTGTTTCAGTGATGCTGACCTTGTCCCAGCTTTCTCCCTGGAACAAGCACCTTACAGGATTTAAAGAAAAGGAGACATTCTGGGAGTTTGCAACACTGAGAAATGTGGGTATTGTAATCTTCAGGTTCCAAAGGCAGGCAGGAACCTAACCTCAACAGCAAAATACCTTAAACACAGGATCACAGAATGTTAGAGGTTGGAAGGGACCTCCAAAGATCACTCAGTCCAACCCCCCTGCCAGAGCAGGATCTCCTATACCAGATCATACTGGATCGCATCCAAGTGAGTTTTGACTCTCTCCAGAGGAAACTCCACACCCGCCCTGGGAAGACTGTTCCAGTGTTCTGTCACCCTCACAGTGAAAAAATTCTTCCTCAAGTTTACATGGAAATTCCTCTGCCTCACCTTCCACCCACTGCCCGTTGGCCTGTCATTGGGCATCACCAAGCACAGCCTGATTCCATCCTCCTGGCACTCGCACTCACGCTTTACATAGTTCTAGCCATGAATAAGGTCACCTCTTAGTCTCCTCCAAGGTAAAGAGCCCCAGATCCCTCAGCATCTCCTTGTAAGGAAGATGTTCCACTCCATTTTTGTGGCTCTGCATTGGACTCTCAAGCAGTTTACTGTCCTTCTTGAACTGAGGGGCCCAGAACTGGACACAGAACTCCAGATGTGAGAGCGTCATTTAAAAAAAGGAAGACATGAGGAATGCTCAAGTGCCAAATGGCCACACAGGGTTAGGACTCGGGTAGTAATTTGTCCATTTCTCCAGCACAACAACAGATCTTCCCTGGTGCAGAGCAGGACACATAGCCATGCTCACCAGTTATCACCCCACCTACAAGGAGCACCTACATCTGCAAAACATTTAGTAATACACAGCCTAACAGCAGGGAGACAGCACTCAACGTCTCATCTGTTTTTCCACAGGACTCTGAAATCTCCGATGAGCACGGTCCATGGTAGTGCACCATAGCCTTGAATCCAACCACTGTGGTGTTTGTCTTCAGAGGACTTGCAGTTCAAGGACAAAGATCTACTGGAGAGGGTACAATGGAGAGCCACTAAGGTGATGAACACTAAGGAACTGGAACATCTGCTTTATGAGGAAAGGCTGAGAGACCTGGGGCTGTTTAGCTTGGAGAAGAGCGGACTGAGGGGAGATCTCATTAATGCCCAGCAATATCTATACAATGAGTGTCAGGAGGATAGAGACAGACTCTTCTCAGTGGTGTCCAGGGACAGGACAAGAGGCAATGGATGCAAACTGGGACACAGGAGGCTCCACCTAAACATAAGGATAAAATTCTTCTCCATGAGGGTGGCAGAGCACTGGACCAGGTTGCCCAGAGAGGTTGTGAAGTCTCCATCTCTGGAGGCATTCCAAACCTGTTTGGACCTGTTCCTCTGTGATTTACTCTGGGTGACCCTGCTCTGCAGGGGAGTCAGACTAGATGATCTTCAGAGGTCACTTCCAACTCCCACCATTCTATATTTCAGGAACTAATCGTTTTTACAGACACTAGATATGTTACTTTGTAATCAGTATCTACGTATCTATCAGCCAACATGCCCCAGCACTGAGCCTGTATTTGAAAGTTACTTAATTCGTTTTCATATGAATTTGAGTATCTACTTCACTTATGGAGGAACCAAGGCATCCAACAATTAATATATATTAACATTTCAGATACAGTAAATATACTAAGTTAAGCCTATTTCATGTATTAAACTACACTTATTGAAATAACATCTTTAAAATACTTAATTCTGTTATTATTTAGGCTTTAATACTACCATTCAAGATACACTGAAAAAAAAAAAAAGAATCTATATACTGAAGCTTCTTTTTTTTTTCTTTGCTCCTTTTTTAGACTGTTAATGCTACCTACCCATTAAAATCATCTGCAAAGGATAAGAGAAGCCTAAAAAAAGCAAAAGCTACTGAGCCATGAATTTCAGACAAGTTCCAAGTAATGAACTCTCTACATCAAAGCTTGAGCTTGATTGATTGGGAAGTATGAAGGGCTGAGTTAACTTTCTCCCTATGTTTCCAGATTTAAATCCCCATTTTCAGTGAAGTGATTAAACCATCCTTGTGCCCAAGAACCAAATCCCTGTGCCCCTTCCAAGTTGCTTAGAGTGACTCCTATCCTACCACTGAAAAAGAAATGAAGACAGAAACCACCACAACTGAAAGAAAGACTTGAACTACAGGACCAAGCCAACAAAGCTCTCCCTCCTCACAGTAACATCAGTGGGAGCTGGAACAGGAGTAGTGTAACCTGAATTAACTGTGTCATGATTTCAACCCTGAGATATTGCCAGGAGAACAGCCTGCTGCTAACTTTTATATGCCAGCACATGTACCTCTTGGCTAATTCACCCAAACACACCAAGGCAACAGAAAGTTCTTCCACATCTTTCTGCAACTCAAACACATACAACAGGGTAGCTGCCTAAAATACCTCTAATGCGATCACAACTGTGTTCAGGAGTCAAGTCTAAAGCTTGGAATATCACTTAGCTGTGAAACAACCTTCCTCTCTCAGCTGTATCACTCCTTAACACAGAATCACAGAATACAACTGGTTGGAAGAGACCCTTCAAGATCATCCAGTCCAACCTTCAATCCCACTGAAAGGTCAACACTAAACCATGTTCCTAAGTGCCTGGCCCACAGAGTGTTTGAACACCTCCAGGGATGGTGACTACATCACTGCCCTGGTGATTACATCACTGCCCTGGGCAGATCATTCCAGTGTTCAAGAACCCTTTCAGTGAAGAAACATTTCCTATTATCCTTCCTGAATCTCCCCTGGCACAGCTTTTAACCATTTCCACCCAGGAGCAGCAGTTGGCCACAGTGCACTACATCTCTTGATGCAGTTCAAGGCATGGACACAGGGAGCGAAAACTCATGAGAATTTAAGGCAGAGACTGCTAATGGTGATTTAAAAAAGTAATCCAATATATTCTGCTTAAAAATACCAGTTGGTCTCAACATAATATATATATCTACTCTAAACAAGTACTTCTCTGCTAAGGGTACCTGTGGTCTCTAATAACAAAGAAGTTGCCACTTTTAAAGTCACAAGTGGAAATGTCCATGACCTGATTTGCAGCACAACTTCAGGGCCTAAGGCAGCAGCATAACTGAGCTAGAAAACTAAGCAGCCAGACATGAGGAGTGGGAGAGACAGGAATAGAAATACTGCATTTTTTGCATTTAAGAGTGGCAAATGATTGAAGCTACCCACACTGCAGGTTTTGGACAGCACCTAGCTGTTCCACATAAGCAATCTCTTATGGTGCTGAGTGCCTATTCCTGCAGAATTAAGCTCAAATTTATTTGTGACCAGTTGTGTATAAGAAACTGTTACCATTATCAATATATGAGGTAACATGAAAGTTGCTGATATTGCTTTTGCACATGCAAATAGAAACCTTCACCAGGAACTGTAACTTCTGTTCTGTGGAAAATTGTAATAAGGGTGGGATGGGAAAGAGTAAAAAATAAATTTTTTTTTCTCATTATGAAAAAGACCTTAAAAAAGGGATTCTGAAAAAAACCCAAACAAACAAAAAAAAAAAGATGGCATTAGGAAAGTTTCACAGAATCATAGAATGGTTTGGGTTGGAAGAGACCTTAAAGATCATCTAGTTCCAACTCCCATGGCATGGGCAGAGAGATCTACTAGACTAGGCTGATCAAAGCTCCATCCAACCTGGCCTTAGAATCATAGAATTGTTTCAGTTTGAAAAGATCATCAAACCCAACCATCACCCTAACACCACTGTGGACATTAAACCATGTCGCAGAGTGCCATGTCCAGATGTTTCTTGAACAGCCCTGAACACTTTCAGGGAGGGGATACCCACAACTTCCCTGGGCAATCTCTTTCAGTGTCTCACAATCCTCACTGTAAAGAATTTCTTCCTAATCTCCAGTCTAAACCCTCTTCCAGCTTCAATCCATTCCATCTCATCCTATCATTAGGAAAAAGTCCCTCCCCAGCTTCATTGCAGGTCCCTTCAGGTATTGGAAGGCCACTATAAGGTCTCTCCAGAGCCTTCTCTTCCCCACCCTGAACAGCCCCAGCTCTTGCACGGCATTATTGCTTTTGATCCTTGGTTGATTTACTCAGTTTTGACTTGCTATACCAAAAGGTTGTAAAAATATCTCACAGTATCACCAAGGTTGGAAGAGACCTCAAAGATCATCAGGCCCAACTCGTTACCACAGACCTCAAGACTAGACCATGGCACCCAGTGCCACGTCCAAACCTGCCTTGAACACCTCCAGGGATGGTGACTCCACCACCTCCCTGGGTAGCCCATTCCAGTAGCGAATGACTCTCTCAGTCAAGACTCTCTCAGTCAAAACACAGCTATCCAACAACCACACATCTGAAACTTGCTTATCTTCATTCACATACATCTCAGAAGATCTGGCAGTTTTCATTTGCTATTTCAACATCAATAATAATAATGTAATGCTCCTTCAACACTCAACCCCCACCTTAAGTTTACTTTAATTAGTAGAAAGCTGTTCAACCTAACAACAACAAAAAAACAACCAAACAACCAAACAAAAAAAACCCAAAACCACCAAAACAAAACAAAAAAAATACCCCAAAAAACCCCACACCACAAAAACATAGGGGCAGTTCAACTCTGACTGCCCTCTTCTTCAAGTGCCCTGTAACACCACAACTGTGAAGCATTCTGTTCCTCTCCCATGAGATGTTGTTGAGAATGCCTCAAGTCCAACTTACAAGCAGTTTCCACAAAGAATGATTCCTGCAGACTGTTGCTGTGAATGCTATGGCCTCACATACTCTCATTTCCTTCTAAGACAACGATAAGAATCTGAAACAGAAAAGCACGCTAAAAAAAACACTACTTTGCTAAGTGTAAGCTTTGTACCCTTAATTAAACCACACCAAATACTAATTAAACCGTATCTTGCAGTGTGTTTTCCAATATTAATATTGCAGCCTCTCCCTTAGCAGAAGAGGAGAGCTCCGTTATCTGCTGTCCAACACCTGGTACAGCACCCTCCACACAGTTGCTGGAGGGGGACTTGGGGAAGGGAGCAGCAGGGAGTAAAATCACAGAGGAAACTAGCAGTTGCATGCAAATGAATTTTGAGTCTCTTCTTTCCAGGTGTCACTAGATGAGCCAGTATCTCCATATTCATTTTTCTCCCCAGTGCTGATATTGCCCAGCCTGTGAAGGAGAGAGCAAGACACGCCAGCTCTCTAAGAAAAAGGCTTCTTGCTTGTCTGGAGCAAGAAGAAAATTAGGGCAGGTACATGTTCACAGAATCACAGAAACATTTCAGTTAGAAAAGACCCTCAGCATCACCAAATCAAATGATTTCCCTACTCTATACAAGGTTCACCCCAAACCACATCGCCAAGCACCACATCCAAACAACTCCTAAACACATCCAGGATTGGTGACTCAACCACTTCCCTGGGCAGCCCATTCCAATACCTGACCACTCTTACTGGAAACAAATGTTTCCTAATGTCTAGTCTAAACCTATCCAATCGCAGCTTGAGGCCATTCTTTCTTGTTCTATCACTATTTACCTGTAAGAAGAGACCAGCATCAATCTCTCCACAATGTCCTTTCAGATAGCTATAAACGGCAATGAGGTCTCCCTTCAGCCTCCTCTTCTTCAAACTAACCATCCCTCAGTCACTCCTCATCAGATTTATTCTCCAGGCCCTTCATCAGTTCCTTGCCCTCCTCTGCACTCACTCCAGCAGCTCCACATCTCTCTTGTAGTGAGGTGCCTAAACCTGAACACGATACTCAAGGTGTATATTCTGCTCTGGTAAGGCCACAGGAGGACAATCACCTCCCTACTCCCACCAGACACAGTATTTCTGATAAAATCCAGGATGCCGCTGGCTTTTTTTGCCACCTGGGCACACTGCCTGCTCATATTCAGCTGCTTGCTGATTACAGAGCCCAGGTCCCTTTCTGCCAGACACTTCCCCAAGCCTGTAGCATTGCTAGGGGTTGTTGTGACCCAAGTGCAGGACCTGGCATTTGAGCCTGCTGAAGCTCATCATGTTGGCCATTGTGGAGTACAGGTACATACTCTAAGCAGCCATTTATATTGTCCATACTGACCTGTATGTTTTTCTATCTCTAATGATGTTGGCTCCTATCTGATTCTCCAGGGGAAACAACCCAGACTATTTAATTTAATTAATTAAATTGGAGTAACGATCTGCAACTTAAGAATAAACTACCTAGAGATATTTCAGAAAGGCTTAAAACGCAAGGGAAAAGAATAAAAAATAGCAGGTGCTAGCACAGTCTACTGAGTCCACAGCTCTTGACTAACCAGATTACAAAAAAATGAATCGGTATTCAGACCAAGTTTACTATAGCCAAAGCCATTTTGGAAATACCTGCTGTTAAACTTCCAAGCTGGTTTTATAAACAATCTCACATCAGATCTTTCATTTCCTGCCTCCGCTCAGGTTCCAAGAAGAGCTGACACCAGATTTAAGCAGCCAGACAAACACAACTAATGACCAAAGTGACAGTTGTGATGAGGAGCACATTGAGGCGACTGGCCACCAAGGATTGACTTTATGAAAGCCAAGCTGCTCAAATCCACCACTGCAGCAGGGCTTCTCCAGGGAGACCTTCCACTCAGCCTCTACTAAGCAAGTGTGCATCCACTGATAGGCTTCTGCTCATTGTTCCTTTGTGTTCTTTCACCCACACCCTGCCAAAACTATTCCCCCCCACACACACCCCCTCCATTTGGCACAAGCAGTTAGAGGAGAGAAGCAGTTATGTAGCCCTTGCAAGTCACGGATGATCACAGGGGCAAAGCCCTTCTCTTCAAATTCTATGTCACTGATGTCATCTGAGTCCACTGGGCAGCTGAGGATGCAGATCTATGGATATCTAGGGAAGTGCCTGGATTTGCATCTGTATTGCTTTTACGAGCCATAAAAACAATGCTGCAAACGCTGACGGTTAAAGCAGGCTGAAATTAAGCCTTGCCCTCCTCTACCCAAAAGCAGCATATTCAGTGACTCCCTCACTGCAAACAAGCAATACCAGGAAGTGTCGAGGAGACGAGGACAGACACAAGCTGACAGCTGCTTGCAGTGTCTTCTGGGGACTAGTCCGAAGCACAGAGCAGTCACAGATAATCCTTGCTCTTCAAAGCAGGCAGACTTCCAAGCAAGCATAAGAGCAGGCCTAACACCAAAACACTTATGCATGCTGAGTGCATCGCTAGGAACAACACCAGGAATTGTGTCTTACTGTTTTATCTTCTCCTTCTCTTCCTACAAGGAGATGCAGACCTAAAGTCTCATTTGACTCTAAGGTTCTATAGTATTGGAGACCTCATATCTTCATCTCGTTTTAAGAAAGTTGTCTGAAAGTCACTGTTCTTCCCAGCCTATTTTATTTTCAGAACAGGAGATGGGATGCAACAGCTAGAAGGAAGTTGGAGAATCAGAGAGGAGTAAGGCGTTGAGAAGGAGGGGATTATAGCATGAAAATGTATTTGTGCTTTATCAAAAGCAAAAACAAGCCTACATTTGAGAGCTGTACCATCTGCTCAACAACATCAGCCTTGGTCAAAAGATTCATTTCCCAGCACAGCCAGGATTTTCAATTTATCCCACAGAACAGGTCTTTGCTCTTGTGCTGTGCCTTCTGGAGCAGGCATCTTGACTTGGGAAACGTTGCAAAAATTTAATTTGAGAGTTCTGTAATTTAAAACCATTGCATCTTGTCCTATCACTCCAGGCCTTTGCAAACAGTCTCTCTCCAGCCTTCCTCAAGTATTGGACATACTATTAGGCCTTCCTGGATCCTTCTCTTCTCCAGGCTGAACAACACCAGCTCCCTCAGCCTGTCCTCATAGCAGAGGTGTGCAACCATTCAATCATTTTCATGGCCCTTCTAGACCTTCTCCATCAGGTCCATGTCCTTATGTTGAGCTGGATGCAATACTCTAGCTGAGGTTTTACCAGAGCAGCCTAGGATGTGATTTGCCTTCTGGGCTGCAAGTGTACACTGTTGGCTGATGTCCAGTTTCTCAGACACTAGAAGACTATTTCCCAACAGCCAGCAATTCCTGCTAACCAAACACCATCATCCCAAAGCTGAGTGTTTCTTGGCAATGCAGAATGTGACCTGCAAATCCACAGTCACCTATGTCAGCATCTGGTCAGCTCTGTGGGACCCGCAGAGCTGTGGGCAGCCTTCCCTCTTCATTTGCTCTCCTTGGCACAGAGGATGCCATCCCAGCAAGAAACACAGACAAAGGGAAAATGGCACTTGACTTCAGCTGGACATGGAAGATTCATTCCCTTTGCTCATCCATCTGTGCAAACAGGCTTTTTAACAAAAAAAATAATTATCATTTAGAGGGATAGGAAAACATTAAGCATCAAATCTAAGGCAACAGAGGACAGTAGCAGGGAGCAGGCACTCGGTCTTACATCTGTGTCTGGCTTAGTCTCTTTACAATTTAGAGCAGATGTAGGCCCCCCTATCTAAATATTGCACCATTAAGGTGGTTTCTCCTTCTCCTGTCACAACTTTTCCAAAAATTATTTGTCTATATGGTTATTTTAACATAGGGGACCACAAAAAGATACTTTTATAATTATCCCTATATTACAGCTGCTTCATTTTTAGTTTTCACTTCCCTTAAAGGTCTGTAGCTAGACCAGCCCAAGCACTTAGAAGCCAGTGTTTGCACAGGCAGCTGCAAACAGGTATTTTTCAAAAGGGAAACCACAGATTTATTTTGATTGCTTAAAAATATAAGAAAACCCAAACAAACAGAAGTGACACATTAGATATTGAAACGCTTTCTCTGTTAGCAGTTGGTATTACCATGTAGATACAACTATTTATATCCTTTATAACAGATAGTTATAAAGTAATTCTCCAAAGAAACTTAGTAATTAAGTTTACATTCCGGTTTTACATGCTGTTACACTCCTGTGGATGCTCAAATTACTTGCAAGTAGCACAAAATGTATTTTTTAGACTTGTTAGAAAGCAACCAAAGAAAACAAAAAGCCAAGTAAACAGAGAAGACTAATCCCTTCCATAGCCTCTGATGAACAGCATTTAAAAAGATTTCTGAGGAGAACATCTGTACCCAGCAGCCCTAACAGTGAACTTAAGATCAGAATTCAAAAGAATATTCAATAGATTTGGTCAGAAACTGCAGAGCTGCAAATGAATAGATCCTGGAGGCAGAAAAAGATAAAATAAATAAATTTTTAAAAAGGACAAAGGCAACAAAAGCAAATATTTGTAAGCAAGGAGGTCAAAGAGGTTTTACAAACCTTATCAGTATGGATGCCTTTAAGAGCTTCCTGCCTTCATGCACTTCACAGAACAGCTTCAACAAGCTGGGTTTAGCAACAAAGTTGTAGTAACGGAAACATTTGAGAAGAAAACTTTGTTCATAGCCCCTTCCAACACTCACATTTCCTGGTGATTCAGAGCAATTCAGCCCCAAACAGAGTAGAGGCTCTAGAGGAAGCATGGTAACCAACAATCTTCCCCATAGTTTAAATAAAGAAAACCTCACTTCCTCATATTCCAAAGAGTGAATCCAAAGCTCTTGTAGGTTTAACCAAAGGTTCTGCAGAACTAGTAGACAGAAAAGGGAAAGGGTTGCTGTAGCTATTAAATCACTCAAGCTTTCACAGGGTGCTCTAGACCAAAAGGTACACAATGGAAGCACATTAGCTGTGAAGCTGTTTTCAGCAAGGGATGTTCTTGTTTTCTGTATTGCTTAATTCTATCAGAAGAGAGCTCAGCAGAGCAGACACGATCAGCACCACAACACTAAGCTCCAGCACCACAGACTTGCTGTTTTTCTCTCCACAACTCTTTATATGCCCTCATAACTCCTTATGTACCTTAATCTTGCATCCCGTGCCAATGCCACCACTCCTACAGTGACATCTCCCTCTGACTCTCAAATGGGATTTTAATCGCCCCTAAGTTCTCACAGAATCACAGATAGGGGTTAGAAAGGAGGGACCTCTGGAGACCATGGGGTCCAACATCCCCTGCCAAGGCAGGTTCACCTAGAAAAGGTCACACAGGAACACCGGGTTTGAAATATTTTGCTACTAGTAGTACTACTTCAAGTTTACAAGTGCTAGGTACAGCCTTTGCTTTCTGTAGGAGTGCCTGAGATGTCAACAAAACCAAACTGCAAATTAAAAGTTTAGTTTCTTTGTTTCCAGACCTAATGTTTGACTGTTAAAAGCAATCTTGATTGGGTAGATCCCCCATATAAAGGATAAATAATTTTTCTGCTGGACAGAAAGGACAGCCCCTCCAGGGAAAGAAAAGAAAGGTTTCAAGGAAGCTTCTGGGGGAAGCACTGCTCTCCATCTCCAGTATTCCTGCAACTATCTCAGCTAGCCTAGAGGTGCTCACAGACCTATTTCTTTCGCTGACCATTCTAGAACACCAGGACAATTTCATGATCATCTTAAGGAGATACAGACTGCAAATCACAGCAAAACGGCTTGTCTCAGCTTCAGCAATACAACCAGCCAGAACAGAGAACTTGGCCAAGTGACCACCAGGGGAGAGAGAAAGAGAGGAAAAACGATAGGACAGAGCAGGGCGAGGAGGACAGAGCAGGGCGAGGAGGACAGAGCAGGGCGAGGAGGACAGAGCAGGGCGAGGAGGACAGAGCAGGGCGAGGAGGACAGAGCAGGGCGAGGAGGACAGAGCAGGGCAGAAGTCAAGTGGACTCGCTCTAATCTGAGCACAAAAAAAGCAGGCTGAAAAAAAAAAATAACCAGGGAATGAAGGTCTCAGCCTAAATTACTCTTAAGGTCACCTACAGGAACTTGGATATCTTGAAACAGGTAAGAAAAAAAAGCAAAACAAACAAAACCTATGCAGGAAGTCAGTTGTCCTCTGAATGGAAACAACTATCTGTGTTCTAAAAGGAGGATCACCAGAACAGCTGAATTTTGCTGCAGTGGGACCTATGCTGTGATCTGAATACATTATGTTGAAAACACTGATTTTTTTTTTTT
>VWZE01008321.1:160377-178903 GCA_013396675.1 Eubucco bourcierii
TTTTTTTTTGTTTTACCTGAAGCACTGATGCTCAGAGCAAATTAGTAGTCACTAGCAGTGTAACAGCAGAGTTGTGGAATGGGAGCTCACCTAATAAAGGACTGAGGTTCCCACATATACCATGCAGACAGTGAAAGGAACTCAAGGTATTGGCAAGCTGGTCTAAGCTCTGCTTCACCCTTCTCTGCCTGAAATACTCCTCTGCGTATGGAATGGCACATACCATGTAAAAGATGTTCCCAGTGACAACAACCCTACCTGGCTAAATAGCTACCAGTTCCATGAACATTTTGGCCAAATACCAGACCAGTTCAAATGAAGGTTTGTAGACATGGATTTAGAGCTGAGACATGGAGAAACAGAGAAACGTGAGCAATATTCCAGAGTAGTGGAGCTGACCACAATCTGCACGCCACAGGGAACATACTTCATGTGTTTCTTTCTCACCTGACACATCTGCTTCCTCAGGAGCTAGGCTTTTTCTCTCTGGTGTCTTTCATCTTTATGATCTTCATTTGAAGCTACAGATAAAGGAACAGCATGGAAAGAACAGGCAAAGCATATATGAACTACTTCAATGGAACAAGAAAAGCAGTCAGCAGCTACTATTGAGTTGGACACCTCACCGTGGCAGAGAAAGCCACAATATCCTCATCCCTCCTGCATAGAAGGGTGGCCTTCTGTTTGCAGCTTTGGCATATTTCTCTAAGCTGCCTTCTTTTTCAGTCTGTGCTTGCTTTCATAATACAGAATCATCTAAAGTTTTGAGTTTGAAGGGTCAGGTCACCCAGTACAACCAGCCTGCAGTGAGGGGGGACATCTTTAACTACATCAGGTGGCTCAAAGCCCTAACCAATCTGACCTTGATACAACCTCACATGGTTCCCAGATCAGACCATTGCCACATCCCATTCCTATTACCCTCAGTGAGTGAAAGAAAGACCTTCATGGGGCCAAGCAGATCAAAAGTACCATTTCCTTTCATTTCTTCCATCTGAAAAGCAGATCTCTATTTACAAAATCAGGTGGGAAATAGCTGACCTCGACTGTTGCATTTCTACTTGTGCCTACTTAGTCAACCCTACTATTAACGTGACAGTCTCACTCAAAAGCTTTAAAATAACATAGTACAACCACTTGCGTTCAGACAATGTGGTAGGTATAAAATTTATCCTTCACTGTACATTTTTTACAGCACATGTAAATCCTCTTCCTTTCCAAAGCACTACCAGTCAAAATCCACCCAATGTAAAAATCCAGACGTCAAGTTTAGACATTTCAAAATCCTTAAAAAGATTAAAAAGCAAATCAAAACAAAAAACCCAACCAACCAAACAAACAAAACAGGGAGAAAGAATTTTTATTTATGCATTTCTCAGAAATGATGCAAAATGCAAACGGTGCTGAAATTTCCGAAGTGAAACACTTGAGCCCGGAAGCTGCCTGCCACTTCTTTAATAGCTCTTTTTTTTTTATCATCTCCAGGAGAGTTGTTTTGACAGCTTCACTTCTCAGCTGACTCTGAGTCTGTGAGTATTTCATGGATGATTGAACTGGAATGACTACTGACAATATCCAATGGCATGGACTTAATTAGGCTCCTGGAGCCAGTAACATGCCTGTGCAAAGTGCTGAAAACCTGCATTTGTTTTGCATTGGCTAAATAAGTTGGGATTTTATAAAGGAATTGTTAACTACCTGACTAAATTATGCTTCATGAATTTGACTCTTCAAGGTACAGTTGCATTTAAACTATAACAAAAGAGCTCAAATTTAGGAAAGACCTTCCAGTACCTGAATGGTACCTGCAAGGACATTCAGTAATGGGATGAGTGGAATGGCTTTAAGCTTGAGAAGGTAGATTTAGACTAGAAGTTAGGAAGAAATTCTTTACAGTAAGGGTGGTGAGACACTCAAACACATTGCTTAAGAAGGTTGTGATTCCCTCCTCCCCAGAAGTGTTCAAGTTCAGTTTGGAGAGGGCCTTAAGCAAGCTGGTCTAGTGGAAGATGTCCCTTCTTGTGGCACGGGGGTTGGAACCACATGATATTTAAGGTCCCTTCCAATCCAAACCATTCTATCATTCTATGAATAAAAGTTTTCTGAAAATTAAACTAGTAACAACAGTAAACATTTTTTTTACAGGACTGCAGGGTTTCTATGTCTTCATGAGGTGCTGCTTCATTATACCAAACTGTGAGCTTTAGTTTACATTGCTGTTAACCTCCTGTTGCAGAAACAAAGTCATCCTCTTGTCTCACTACAGCAGGTGGCCAAGAAGAAGCTGCTCTAATAGGTCCTGCAGTTCCAGCTTGTGACAGTCAGGAGCTGACTGATACTTGCCCAAAAAAGAGAATGCCCTAAGACAGTCCTTTGCAGCTCCCTGCTTTCACGTTGTCTGAAGGATGCCTCTGCTTCAACAGCTTGACTCTACGAGGTATTCACAGTTGGCATCCTAAACATGAAACAGAATGAACACTTGGCATCTTAACGCTTCCCAGTGCTTTGTTTTCAGCTGTTCAGGCACAGATAGCAAACAGCTATCCAGAAGATAACAGCTGTCAGTACTGGCAGCTCAACAACAAAGCAGTAAGCCTGCCAAAAGATCTGTTTGGAAAAAAAAACAAACCAACAAACCAACCTGTTTTGGAAAAGGAGGAAAGGTTGGAGGCAGCAAACATGTTTGTATCTTTTAGAGCACTTAATTTGATTGTATCTCTTTCTTCATACTATTATCAAACATCTCTGTCTCTGATTCTCAAATAACTGCTGCAGGTAGGGAAGTACAATTGCTTCTTTAGCCAAATAGGAAAAAATACTTTGTTTTCAGTGACTTGCCAAAAGTAAAGCTTGTGGTGGAGGAAAGAACTAAGCCTGTCTATCAAAGCATCATCTCTGCATCACATATGAAAGGGTACTGTGGGCCTCCCTCTTCTAGCACTCAGCAGAAGAAACTCTTACACCCTGGTTTCATCTGGGATAGAGTTAATTTTCTCTCCCCACAACACCATATGAAGACAAACACTACATTTTAAACAATCCATCTACAACTTTGAATTTTTAAATCTGTAATGTCTAAATCCTACTTCTTTAAGCAGCACATATCTAGTTACCTATTTTTTAATCAAAGGACCTTGGATTTTTTAATTTTTTTTTTAACATGTATTTTGAAGGCATAGTAAAAACACTGAAACCAGAAATTGGTGAAGATGGCCACCACGGTCCACCCAAGAGTCTAGCTCCCTCAGCATTCCCCAACCCAACTGTAAGTGGGCAGATCCCTTAGGGATGCCCAGGAAGGAGTAACAGGGCAAGTACATTTTCAGTTCCTTCCACAGCACATTTTACACATCTGCTCTTTGGAAGAGCAGAAGAAAATTGCACCTAATGTGGGTTTCACAAAGCATAGCAGCTTGATGCCCTTGTCACACTATAACTCTCTGTCTCACAGTTATCGCTGCAAACATGACATATATGAAAGACACTGAGCAACTTGGTTTTAGGAGATCTGATTTCACAGTTTTCAGTTATTTGGCTAACCACAGTAAATACTTGCAACAAGCAGAAGAAACAAGTGCAGGACCCAGCAGCTATATGGCAACTCCACACCCTAGCCCATTGCAGGTAGACTTTAATCATGCCTGCACACTTGAGGGACTGTAATCAGCAGAAAGTGCAACCAGTACATTCTCAAAGGAGAACTTCAAGGAAAAGCACAAAGGTCTAAAAATGATTCCCTGGCAAAGGGGGAGGAGTTATTGCCACTTAGCTTCAGCCTGACCATCGGAAGGTCTAAAAAAGTTTCTCTGTGCATGTTCACTCAGCTCCTGCTCAGATTCTGACTAACCTGGAGACTGTGCCAAGACCTGATGGATGCTGGGAGCAACATCAGTAGGTCAGCGGGAGAGCAATGCATTGGCAGGGCACAATGGGCAGGTTGTTAGCACCTGCAGCTTGCTGTCTCCTGCAGCCATTATCCTGCATTTTAATTGTCTGGTATTTTTTTCAGAATCCACTGATCTGTCAAAATGGCGCAGGCCCAACTTCCTGAGCTTCCCCAAAAAGCTTCTGAAGCACACTCAGCAGTAGAGGGACTTTCCTGTTTCCCAGTGTGACACAGAGACACCCACACCACGTGAGAGGAGGAAGGATGAACAATGCCACCCTCTTCAAGGTAACCTTTGTTCACAGGTGCAAAAGTTACAGATTAGAGAATATGGAAGTCACAGCCCTCAGGAACTGCTGGATTAGTGAATTCACATTTATTCTAGTCTGTACAAAGGTGATTTAGCTCACCTGACACATTCACTCGTTTTCTTTCCTAATGAACTCATTAAATAGTTTAATTCAGAGCATGTTGTCCTGTGCATTTGAGAGATCCAAAAGGACTGTGACACTCTCCTCCCCTCAACTTCGTGTTCAAGAACAAGAAGAGAGTGAGGAGTCTGTCAGGTTTATACATCCACAACACAGCACAGTTAACTCTTGTTGCATTGTGTCCTTCACACTAGATTCAAATAATGCTGATAGTTAATGTGACCAATCACAGAATTAACCTTTGGAAAAGACCTTTGAGATCATCAAGTCCAACCTATCACCTAATGCTCCTGATTAACTAAACCATGGCAGCAAGTGCCTCATCCAGACTCCTTTTAAACACCTCCAGGAATGGTGACTCCATCACCTGCCTAGGCAGCCGATTCCAATGCAAATTGCTCTTCCTGTGAAGAACTTCTTCCTAACATCCAGCCTAAACCTGCCCTGGTGCAGCTTGAGACTGTGTCCTCTTGTTCTGTCACTGGGTGCCTGGGAGAAGAGACTAACCCCCAACTGGCTACTACCTCCTTTCAGGTAGTTTTAGAGAGCAATAAGGTCTCCCCTGAGCATCCTCTTCTCCAGGCTGAACACCCCCAGCTCCCTCAGCTGCTCCTCATGGGGCTGTGCTCCAGCCCCCTCACCAGCCTTGGTGCCCTTCTTGGGACACGTTCAAGCACCTCAACATCTTTCTTAAACTGAGGGGCCCAGAACTGGACACAGGACTCGAAGTGTGACCTAACCAGTGCTGAGTACAGGGGCAGAAGGACTTTCCTGGTCCTGCTGGCCACACTATTCCTGATGCAGGCCAGGATGCCGTTGGCCTTCTTGGCCACCTGGTCACACTGCTGGCTCATGTTCAGCTGTCAACCAACACCCCCAGGTCCCTCTCTGCCTGGCCGCTCTCCAGCCACTCTGTCCCCAGCCTCTAACACTGCATGGAGTTGTTGTGGCCACAGTGCAGAACTTGGCAGTTGGACTTGTTAAAACTCACGGCATTGGACTGTGCAAATGCCATGGGATGAAGCCAGGCTCAATACATACATCTAACCACCCTAAAGAGACAGGATTTTTCTTACTACATATTTACTAGATTTCTGGTTTGTGTACCTCTGTGTACATCAATTAATGAATTACTGTCCTCTCCCAAAGGAGGGTATTTAATAGCTCAGACCATTGCACTCTCAAGAGGTCACACACAGGATACTCCAAGTTTCCATTTCACCCTTATCTCTGACTATACACAGAGCTATCTTCTTTTTTCTCTGTGCTTGTACTTCTCATGCCTGTTAGATTTATGAACCCCTGTAGTCACTACTTCAGAAAGTCATGAATATTTAATGCTTAATTTTTTTTCCTCATAAATGAATCTGTACAGCTTCTGTCCATTTACACTGCTTTTCAGTTCCTTTCACTGATCAATACATTTATGATAATAAGAGCACTGAAGCCTAATACCATATTTCAGGTACTGGCATACCAGCGCTCTTATTCTCTTGTTCCCTGAAAAAATTCCTCATGCACAGGTAACACAAAATTGCACTGATCTTTCTCACCACTCTATCACATTCTCAAAGTTTCCTCATCATTAAAACTTTTTTTCAGGAGTGCCAAAATTCAGTGGGTTTCTCCCACTGGAGAAGAGTATGACGAAGGTCTTGTATTTGCTCTTTTCCTTTTGTCTAGCAATTTTCTGACTGGCACTGAGATAGTGCCTAGTAAAACAGAGTTTCAAGTGCCTTCAGGTTTACCTCGTTATAACAAAAATTACATAGTAAGTATTATGCCAATCCCCCCTAAAGCCTGTCACTTTTATGTTGCTCTTCAGATATCTTTCATATTCTGTCTCGGCACCTATGCCACCGGATTTCACCGGGACTTAAGAGGACTGTGTAGTTCTTTTACCAAACTGCTCCATCTCTTTCAGCATCAGCGAAAACAGTAAGGCCTGGAGAAACACATACTGACCACTGTGGAACTTCACCTTCAATTCTGCATGACCAAAACCTAAGGTACACATAAGCATGGTCTCTCTCTTCGGCAGCAGCAGCTGCAGGGCGATGTTAGCGCAGTGTTAAGACACAGCGGGTGCTGCCATGCTGCTGCTGCTGCTGCTGCTCCTCCTCTTCCATGTCAGACGGATTCTGGACCTCTGTAGGAGCATAAAGGATTTCAGTCCAGAGGGAGAAAATAGAGTGACCTTGAATGGGGCTGTGAAGGAGGAAAACATCGAATCAAGCCATCAAACTCATGACCATGCCTGCAAAAGCAATTTCTGGTAAGGAGATAGGCCTTGTGTAATCAGTCCACTCACTGATACAACACTAGCACAAATTACTGTCAGCAGCACACGCCTGAAATCTCCTTCCTTTACAAACAGTAGGTTAAAGAGAGAGAAGGTTTTTCACCACCAGGGTGGTAAGGGCACTGAAACAGTTTGCCCAGATAAATTGTGGAGGCTCCAACCCCAAAAGTCTTCAAAGCCAGGCTGGATGTGGTCATGTGCAAGCTTGTCTAGTGTGAGGTGTCCCTGCCCATGGCAGGGGGTTTGGAAGTAGATGATCTTTCAGGTGCCTTCCTACCCAAACCATTCTATGATTCTAAGATCAGATATTGAACTTGCAGCTGATAAACAGCAGAATCAAATCCCACCAACCTACTAAATCCATGTCCACTTTAAGAGCCACCCTACTACAGCCAGTACCCATCCTGATACACCCAGAAGTAAACTCATAGGAAGAATACTCCCTTAGGCTGTGTCACACAGGTTCCACAGCTCAAGCAGAAATTTTGCTTTCCAGTCACTCTCAACAAATACTTGATATTTTCTGGTTTCTTTTTTAAAAAGAAACCAAACATTAATTGTCTTTGCTCAAGAAGCAGAACCTGTTGTAACCATTTCTCCAGAGCACTGTGATCTCTCCATGGTTTACTACCTTATTATACAGATGGCCAAAGAAAAAGGAGTCTCTAAGAGCAGTTTGCTTCAGGTAAATATTTAACTACTGGAATCATGCCAACATACTTCTCCATTTGATTCTCCTTAACTTCACTCCAGCATCCTGCTTTCATCTTCTCCTGCAGTTTGAGGCTGATGATGTTTCATGGTTAGCAATGTAACCTAATATCCTTCCTTCAGGAGGTGAATGCATCGTACTCACAGATTACAACAGCATTTAATCTGAAATGAACTTCAGTCACTCTTCTTATCTGCTCAGATAAGGAATCATCTGAATGTTTGTTCTACACTTTTTGTTTTATGATCACTTGTTGCTGCACAAATTAGAAAAACTTGTTCTTTCCTCCACTATTAGCAGAGAGGGAGAACAACTCTTAATCTCTAAAATTATTTGGAGGGGCATTTTACAGCTATGAATCAACTGCTTTCCAGCTCGGTATTGACTAGGGTGGGAAAGGGAAGACATGGAAAAAAACATCAACCAACTACAGGCCACACTAGCTACAGGGAAAGGTCAGTAGCAAGCATAGAGTAGCCCAAATGTACTGCACCCTTTTGAGGATGAAAAAATCCTTGCCACTGTCTGTTCCAGCCAGAAAGTCAGTGCCCACAGCTCCACACCAGCAGTAAGGCATTTACTTCCCTGGGGAGTCCGAAGAAAGGAGTGGCTTGCATTACAACTAACACTTCTCCCTCTTCCGTTTCTTTTTCCTTATGTCTTGAGCCTGTTAAAATTCTACCTGCAGTATACAGCATGTTCAGATGTCCCTTAAGAAAAAGACAGCCAGCTGAATCCACTATAGCTCTTCTCCTCTTGTCAGCACCCAAATCACAGAATCATTGAATCACAGAATGTCAGGGGCTGGAAAGGACCTCGAAAGCTCATCCAGTCCAACACTCCTGCCAGAGCAGGATCACCTACACCAGATCACACAGGAACGTTCCCAGGCTGGTTTTGAATATCTCCAGAGAGGGAGACATCACAACTCCCCTGGGCAGCCTGTTCCAGTGTCCTGTTACCCGCACAGGGAAAAAAAATTCCTCCTCCCGTTTACATGAAACTTCCTATGCCTTCCAAAGCTGTAAGGGTGTCACTGAAGCAGCTCACAGAAAAGAACAGGCACACAGCCTAAGAAATCCACAAGCTGGAGTTACAGGGTCCTGCTCTGTAAATCCATTTGACAAGAAAATAAAGTACATTAAAGTAACATTAAAATGTTACAGAGGCATCAAAGAGAAAGGGTCAATCTGAAGTGCAGTTCTGGACACACCTGTGGGTATCAGCAACACTGCAACTTCTTTTTATGTCTTTTAGGTGCCATTGCAAAGATAGAAGAAAGCAGCTTTCCCTCATAGCCCTGATTTGCAGCAAAAGCCTCCAGTCAGAACATTAGCACAGAAGTGTTTTTTTAATGAGAATTTAGAACATCATTTATTTCTGTAACTCCAGCTCAAATGTCATCAGCACCATTAGAAGAGTAACACCAGGACAGCGCTCCCAAATATAACTCCAGATACATAGCAAGCAGATCTCATCATTACACCAGCTGTTTCACCTCTGTATTCCATTAAGAGCACAGGACTCACTCTGCAAGCATTTTATTAGCATGAGCTACACTTACTTCAGCATTACCAGCAACAAACCAGATCATTACATTCAGCAGTGGGCACAAAAAAACCAGCTTCCAGTTTGGCCTCTGTTCTTTCTGTAAAACAAAGACCAACATCCCATGGTGCTGGTGCACAAAGATGTGCTATGGCTAATGTAGAAGACAAGGCTGGCACAGGGTTGGTGTCCCAGTGCGTTGAGACATCAGATCCCAGCTCCTGACTCCCACAGAGCAACAGAACAAAACCAGAGTCACTGCCTCACTTACGGGTAAGATATTGTAAATTAACTGGCTGGCAGCATCTCGCTTCCTTGAGAGACAGCACCTCTGGCTTCCACTGAGTGTCTGCCAGCATGCTTCACTTCTGCTTTGGCAAAGAAAAAGGCAGTTTGACAAGCTGCTCACCTTGATTCACACCATCACTAGAGACAAGCCAGTACTGTTCAGCTGACTCAACAAAGCATTTAGCTCTTGCCTCATTATAATTAAGATCTTAAAAATGCAGTTATGTATTTTTTAAGATGTTTTCACATTAGCTCTGCTAAAGCACTGCCAACAGTAAAAAGAACTTATTGATACAGATATTGACACAGACGTTCATTCACTACTGGAATGGGCTGCCCAGGGAGGTGGTGGAGTCACAGTCCCTGGAGGTGTTCAAGGTGGGTTTGGACATGGCTCTTGGTGCCATGGTCTAGTCTTGAGGTCTGTGGTATCGGGTTGGACTTGATGATCTTTGAGGTCTCTTCCAACCTTGGTGATATTGTGTGATATCAACCTTGTGATATTATCACAAAATCTATATTCTGTGTCTTTGTTATCTGTGGGAGTTCTAAAACTGGCTCTGAAGTGCCTAATAAGAAGAAATCCACACTTCTTCCCCATTAATTACCAAAACTATCAGCTGTAACAGAGAAAATGAACAACCAACAGCAAAATCTAGTGACAAAGCTAGCTATTGAGACTTAACTGTATGTATATCCTTATACTCTTTCACATTTCTTATTATTTTAAATAACCTATCCTAAATTAAATGTCCAAGTATATTGGTATTGCAATAGCATGCTACTCTAAACACTTTTTAAGCTTAGAACTTTCAAAGCAAACAGAAATGAGCTGACTAGTAACTGCTGTTAAACTAAAAAAACTGTGGTTATAAATACTGTCTTCTGTTTGTCAAGGTGTCAGGGGAAAAGATTTGTAGTGTAGTTATACCAACAAAGCCTCTCATTAGTACAGAACCACTCATATATACAATACAGGTAAATAATGACACTGATTATTTTTCCTTCAAAAGATCTTAAACTAGGATTGACATCAATTTCTTGGCTATCACCAGCTCTAGGACTCTGGCTGTCTGTTACAGGTTTCCAAAGGTACAATTCCTGCTGCTGTTGAAACTACATGAACACAAGCAGAGCTCTGATCGGTGCGCCTTTATTAATTCAAGCATTCTACTAGCAAAACAATGTCTGCTCAGGCTGCTTTGTCTTAAATCATGCAAGTAATTCACAGTACCACAGTATCACCAAGGTTGGAAGAGACCTCAAAGATCATCAAGTCCAACCTATATAGGTATAGGTCTTTGAGACCAAAAAATACTCTGACACAAAATACCTGAAACACTATCACAGCAATAATTAAGACTTCGTTTGTTTGGAAAATCATTTTGAAGCAGAAAGACATTCCCTTCTGAAACAACACCCTTCACATTCACACAAGTTAATCTTTAACTTAGGTCAGTAATGCTGAGCAAGTAAAAAAAATAAATTAAAAAGAAGTCCAATCCCAGACAGTAAAGCATATCCATTAGCTACTCTCAGGCATGTACAGGCTCCAAATCCTTCTGATGATTTTTTTTTTTTTCACATCTTCTATACTTGCTTGTTTACAGGACAAGTTTATAGGACAGCAAGACTAACGATTCTCATAAAATAATCATTTAACCTCTTAACTATGGCCAAGTTTGGGAAAAAAACCAAGCCACTATTCAAATCCATCTCAAAGGTTCAAATCCCAGTAGAGGCAAGTAAGCTGAACTACAATATGCTGTTTAGAAAATAAGTGCCCAATGTTTCTGAGAATGTAAAACATACACAAACAAAGAAACAACCAAAAACTCCAAAGAACACCAAAAAAAAACAACCCAAAAAAAAAACAAACCACCAAACCACCACCACCCCAAAACAAACAAACAAAAGAAAGAAAAAGGAGGCAACAAATCACACATGCACACACACAAAAAATATTCAAGGACTGCTTGCTGCCGAGGGACTGAAGTGGACACAGAAGACATTCATTGCTAGGAATACAGAGCGAACAGTATCTCTACAGTTTCTCTACCCTAGAACCTACTTTGGTTAAACTGTTTTTTTCTGGTTTGTGTTATCTGGTGAATTTGATACTCATATAGAAAGCTGCATTCTGAAGCATGAGCCTGAAACAAGTTCTGGCACCACTGGTCTCTTCCCGACCCACTGAGAAGATGCATGCTAGATGCACACTGCATGTTACAGAAGGGCTTTCTGGTTCCAGGATCCCAGCTAGTCTCTCCATATGGACATCTTTTCTGGATATAGCAGCCCACTCAGAAAGAGCCGCAGGGAAAAGCATAACCGTGCCCACAGAGCCCAATCTGCATCCAAGACCATCTGCAATATGAAATGCAGACACCCAGGGCTGTCCATCCTCCTTAGTAAAATGGAGAAAATGGGATCAGGCATGGTCTCAGACTGTTGGTTGTCTTGCTGTGAGGAAGAAAGACAGCAGGAGTTGAGCTGAGTTCCCCACAAATACACAGGAAAAGGCTTCTTGGAAATGTTTCTCACATTTGAAAAACTGCATCTTCTTCAGTAAACTGCAGCTTGGAGAAGCAAACAAACACCTTTAGGATTCAGCAATTACTGAGTTTTCCTGGAGGGCAAAATAGTGGCTATATTTTTTTTCTCAGTGATAGTTGATTAAAATGAGAAATAGCAAATGAGAAAGAATACCTGAGCAACAACAAGTGAGCAATAGAGACTCAAATCTTGTTTGCAATGTATTGCCCTGGAAGAAAGAACAAGGGAAAATAAAGCCACAATCTCTTTGACAACACCATATTTTACTGCAATATGCTCTTTCGGTGTGCCAGTTGCAAGAGCAAGGATTTGATACGGATTAATAAATGTACTCCTTCCTCATTTTCTGTCTACACAGAGTATAAAGAGATCGATGAATATCTGTAGGTTGTTTCCCCCATATCTTTCTTTCACTCTCAGAACAAGATGATTGAAGTTCAGTTAAATACCATCTGCCAGACCAGCTGAAGTCTCTGAAGCAACACACAGACTGCTCCCATTTAAACAGAGGCATTAATTAACACTATTAAACAACAACTTAAAGGAAAAGAGATAACCTGAATAGTTTTGCACTGATGAGGGGATATAGATATGACAGTGCATGTTACACCAACCAGTGAATGCTACAATGACCCAGTAACATGCAAACTGCCAAACCAAGTATTGATAGTTTAGGCTAAAAGCAAGGGTCCATCAGTTTTGTTCTTTCACCCATTGGCTTTAAACAAGCATTTCTGTTCAACATTTCCCTCTGAATGTTTGCTGTTGGGGTTCAACCACTTTTTCCAGAGCTCAGCCACCAGACTTTTCTGCTTTCATCAAGGGGAAGCACAGAGACAAAACATGGAAGCAGGAAGCCAAGCAAAACAAGTTCCTCCCAACTTCTTCTCCCCAAAGTGGACCCTTTGAGAACACTGAGAACCACATCACAGCCCAGTACTGGCTGAGAAATCAGCACAGCAGCAGCACAAGCCTCACACTCTGCAGGGTTCTGGGCTGAGCCTGACTGACCACTCAAGTGAAAGAGCACCAAGGCTGTTGCAGCAGGAACTCGAGCCAAGGAGCCAACATTACATGTGGTGTCAGAAACACTAAGAGAGATATACCTCTGGGGAATTTTTTTTTGTCCTTTAAAATGACAGACACCAGGAAATGGCCTCAAGTTGCACCACGGAAAGTTTAGGCTGGACATTAGAAGAAACTTCTTCACTGTAAGTGCTCTTGGGATTGCAACAGGCTCCCCAGTGAGGAGGCTAAATCCCCATCCCTGGAGGTGTTAAAAAGAGGCAAAGACGTGGTGCTAAGGGACATGGTCTAGCAGCAGCCTCGGTAGAGTTAGGTAATGGTAGGGTTCCATGACTTCAAAGGTCTTTTCCAACTGAACAGGCTCCCCAGAGAGGTTGTACAGTCTCCTTTTCTGGAGACTTTCAAGAATCGTCTGGATGCATTCCTGTGTGACCTGTGCTAGATTATGGTCCAGCTCTGGCAGGGGGGGGTGGGACTCAATGGTTTCTGAAGGTTCCTTCCAGCCCTTAACATCCTGTGATCCTATGTGAAATGATTCTCTGATTCCATGAATTCCTAACAGCAGCAAGGGAGTCACTTTGACATAAGCAACCTCCCAATTTAAACACAACATGTGACCTGCCATCCTAGTTTTGAATTCGACTACAAACGAAATAAAACAGCAGAGAAGATGGTTCCTCTGTCAGCTCCAGGTCTAGGAATAGCTGCTAGTCGATTATTTTTTATGACAGCCATTCCCAGAACTTTGTGTAGCTTGTGTACATGGAGCGTTTCACATCTGTGTCATGGAAATCCATGTTTTTTTCTCTTGCATGCTTGCAGATAAGATTAGCCTGTGCTGTAGGAGCATGCACTGACCTGTGACCCAGCAAATTGCAACTTGCCTTCTTCTAGTGGTTCTCACTCATTTGACTGCTGCCATAGGGTGCTGTGTAGCTTTCTTAAATCCCAAATCCTTGCGCCACCGTGTGCTGGTTTGAGGCTAATTGGAATATTTTAATAGAGAAAATTATGTAATAGGCTGTGAAAAGGAAACAATGGTGATGTCTACTTCACTCCTAGGCTTGCTGAGATGTTTAAGTACTCAAAACATAGGTAAGTCAGTCTCTGGGGCACAGCATCTCAGGCGGTCTAGCTTCTGGCTCCTCTTTGCAGATGAATCTTGACTAACCACTTTTCTTCTAACCCCCCTGGCCGATCCTCCAAACTCACCTTGCGTGTAAGGAAAACCTTGGGGTAAGGTACAGGGATGGGGAGAAGGTGGAAGGGTGGTTGGGAGCCTCTCCTGGGGTCTCTGATTTCTGGGAGGGGAGTTGTGTTTCTGTATTCCCTTTAACTTGTCTATTTCTCTAACTATACCTGTCTGTAGTGTATATCTCTGCTTGTACATTGTGCTGAGCTGTAAATAGAGCTTCAGTCCTTAACTTCCAGCCGGCTGAGTTCTAGTCTGGGTCATTTTACAAAGTGTGGGGGGGCGGGGAACTCCCAAACCATCACACACAGGATTCCCTAACAAGCTGCCCTACCATTGCAGAGCCCCATTCAAACTCTAGAAACTACTGGGAATAGCACAAAAGCCCAATCCGAGTGCCTAAGGGTTTGAATTCCAAATGTTACATTGGCATTCAAAATAACAAGCAGCATATGAACAATCAGCACTTCTGTTTCAGCCCGTTAATAGTTTTTGATAGCAACCACCTTACATAACTTCATGCTGCTAATTCTTGCATTAGTTATGAATATTCATAACTTGCACAAAAGCTTCTGTAATATGACAGCAAAACTATTAACTGACGATAGTCAATGACACAGTTGTGCTACAGTTGACAGTGGTACACAGTTATAGGATCTCGCCTCCCAACAACCCACAACTGCTTTTCTGTTTCAATGCCAATGAGATTAGAGCTTTCACCTGCTGGCTCAGAAGAACCCCACCCCCCCAGTTACATCCCTCTTCACCAGAAGAGCAGCACAGCTATGGCAGAAGGAAAGGCAATCAACTTACAAGAAAACAAGCTACAGCACATGCAGCATTATGAAATGCTGAAGCACCACTCTGATGGCTTGCCCAAATTAAAGTCATATCAGGATGTGATCTATAGCTAAATACACTCACTTTACACTTTCACTGCCACAAAAGATACCTTAAGGATGGCACTCCAAGTTTAACATAGTTTAACAGCTATAATTCATTTTTAGGGTCTGGGCTATTTTATGTCTCTTTCAATTACTCCAGTTCATCACATTTCCAGTATGCTTACAGCCACAGAGTATTGCAAGACCAAGCCTGAAAGATCAACCTTCAGACTAGGATCTTCTAATCACACCTGATTTTATTACACCAGAGAAGCTACAACACAGAGTGTCTTCTGACTAAAGCACAAAGAGGTAAATATGAACTGTAGTTCATATCCCACAACACATCAAACTTCATGGTTTTGGAGATACAATGTTTATAAGATTACTACAATAAAGAATGCTGAAGAATGCTTTCACAGTCTACTCTGTCAGTGACATGGACAGAGGAATCACTGCACTCTCAGTTAGTTTGCAGATGACACCAAGCTGTGTGGCACAGTCAACTTGCTAGAGGGCAGGGATGGCATCCAGAGGGACCTGGACAGGTTGGAGAGGTGGGCCCAGGCCAATCTCATGAGATTCAACAAGGCCAAGTGTAAGGTCCTGCACCTGGGTAGGCACAATCCCAAGCACAAATCCAGGCTGGGTGATGAATGGTTGGAGAGCAGCCCTGAGGAAAAGGACCTTGGAGTCTGGGTTGATGAAAAGTTCAACATGAGCCTGCAGTGTGCACATGCAGCCCAGACAGCCAACCGAGTCCAGGCTGCATCAAGAGCAGCATGGCCAGCAGGGCAAGGGAGGGGATTCTGCCCCTTTACTCTGCTCTCATCAGACCCCACCTGGAGTACTGTGTGCAGTTCTGGAACCCTCAGCACAGGAAGGACATGGAAGTGTTGGAGCAGGTCCAGAGGAGGGCCACAAAGATGATCAGAGGGCTGCAGCAGCTCTCCTACGAGGACAGACTGAGAGAGTAGGGGCTCTTCAGCCTGGAGAAGAGAAGGCTTCGAGGGGACCTGATAGTAGCCTTCCAGTANGCACTGGAACAGGTTGCCCAGGGAGGTTGTGGATGCTCCCTCCCTGGAGGTGTTCAAGGCCAGATTGGATGAGGCCTTGGAGTAACCTATACTAGTGGGAGGTGTCCCTGCCTATGGCAGGGGATTGGAACTAGATGATCCTTGAGGTCCCTTCCAACCTTACCATTCTATGGTTCTATACTTAAAATGAGAATAAAAGGGGTAGAAACCTAAATGCAGGGATTTCAGTGTCTGCAGCTTAAACATGAGTAGCCTCCAGCCCAGTGTTACCTGCCTTGGAATGAACTGCTTTGGACTGAAAGCCATTGCAGATGGCTGAGAAACTGTACCAGTCAGAAGAGACTGAAAGATAAAAGATACCGCTGTGGTGCCAATACCTGGGAACATGTTCTGGTAGGAATCCTGTCTCAAGATTCTTACTATGTTTTAAATGAGTTAAACTCACCCTGCAGCATGCCACCTCCCCAGTCAACTGAGGACAAAAGCCCCAGGACCTCCCTACTCAGAACCTTCGAAGTCTTCTTGCTTTGCACCTGCAGCAAGGCTTCACTTGGGGATTTTACAGGGAACACATTATCACTTCACAAAGTTACCAGCAAATGAACTACCAAAAGGTGTGCTACAAACACAAGTAACATGATGTCTGCATCGTTCAGGACTCATTCAAAAGCAGCCTTTGGGAAGGTGCTAGTAAGAATCCTGAATATCACCAGCAGCATATAAGGTTAAAAAGGAACAGATAAAAGTCCCATCTAACATAAATACAGCACAGGGTTCAGTAATGCCTTTTGGTTACTGACCGCAAAGGCTCCTCACAAAAAAACTCCAAAGACTTGAATGAGTTTTCCTGTTTAAATATAGTTCCAGGCAATCCAGCAGCCAAACCAAGAGAGGAATGCAGAAGAGACGCGCTCTGGCAGCATCATCAGCAGCAGATTGCTCAAGATCACAAATTGCTCTGTCTTCGTTCCCTCCCTGCCCAAATTTAAGAGACGCCCTGCCTTTAGTCACAAATACTAACTTTAGCAGTGCTGATGAAACTGAGATGGGGAATTCACCGCCCTTGGTTCTGCCAATTCGTGACCTCAATGTGAACTTTAAAAAGCGTTGCTGTCTTTAAGAAGTTGGTGAGTTGTTAACAACTTCCTGGTAGTTTTAGCTACAATTTTAAAACTCTGAAAAGCTGTTCCTCCCCCCACCCCCCAAGTGAGGTGGGGAGGAAGGGCTGCTAAATTGCAGCTTATCCACTGAGAAGCTAAAATAAACTGGTAACCTTGCCATTTCACAAGTATCCAATCCACTTAAAACATGTAAAATACACAAATCTGACACACAGCTCTTAAAATGCAGTTGTGAAAGACGACTGCCTTTAAAGTTATCTACATTAGCAGCATCAAGTATTTACCTCAGACACTGATCAAGGTTCCTTGATTTCCACCACTCAGATCATTCAAAACTACTAGCCTTGGGTACAGCATCTGGGGTGCTGAAGTAGCTGATCTCCATAGATCCCTTCCAGCCCCTACACTGTTCTGCAATTCTGTGGTTCAGGACAGCAAGACCACTAACTGCGACTTCTCACAGAGTATTTGTTTCATGATAGATGCATTTCTTCCACTGGGCTTATGTGTTTTTAACTGTTTTCATTTTACTCTTTGCAAACACTTCCTTAGGTTCTTTCCTTGTCTAGCACAAGGCAGAGTCTGAATGTATCTGCAGAAAAGGAAACCGATCTATTTTGTGGTTATGCAGTGGGTTTGCCATCTCCTCAAACACTTTAAAACACTTATTCCCTCTTAATTTATTGCAGTTAACTTAAAACTTGATTATTTTTTTAACATTTAATCAACCACATGCCCTAGACTACCTAAAATCTCTGCCCTACTCCCAGTTGAATCACCACTTCAGCACCCAGCCTCTATTTACCCAACCCGGAGATCAACTCACCACTACACCAACCCTCCCTCCACTCCTGTTCTTGCAAGTCTCAGATGTGCTGCAGCTGCAAGCCCATGGTTGTGCCAGGTTTGCTCCTTGGATCAAAGAATCCTGCCATGACTGCCCCACAGAATCAGAGAGCACTAGGGCTTGGAAGGGACTGTGAAAGTTCATCTAGTCCAACCACCCTGCCAGGGCAGGATCATCTACAGTAGGTTACACAGGAATGCATCCAGGCATGTTTGGAACGTTTCCAGAGGAGACTCCACAACCTCTCTGGCCAAGCTGTTCCAGTGTTTGTCATTTTCACAGTAAAAATCTTTTTCCTTATGTTCACATGGAACCTTCTATGCCCTGGCTTGCACCCACTGCCCTTTGTCCTATCATTGGTCGTCTCTGAGCAGACACTTCCTGACACTGCCCTTCACATATTTATCAACATGAATGAGGTCACCTCTCAGTCTCCTCCAAGCTAAGGAGACACAGCTCCTTCATTGTTTCCTCATAAGGAGGATGTTCCACTCCCTCTCACATGAGAGGCTCCAGCCTAGAGGGGCCAGACGAGGAGCAGCTGCAACCACAAAGGTCCAGAGAAGTGGAGATGCTCCTCCACCTCAGGGGCATGACACCTTTAGACTTCTGTTTAGAACAAACATGTAAATGTGAGGGATATGTTTTATAAAAAAGAGGTTCTATAGACCTGACTACAGAGATCAGGCCCTAGAG